>CAOJBK013316386.1:0-11363 GCA_948294925.1 Codiaeum variegatum
GTTATAATATAATGTTTTTATAAATTTTATTACATGTTTATATTATTTTTATTATTATTATAATTATTAGTAACGTAATTATTATATTAAATATTCACTATTTGTTATGTCATTTATATCTTTATTTGTTACATTTAGTGAAGGAAATTTTGTCATAAATACATGTTTTCGTCGCTAATGTGTCGTTATTTATGAAAATATTACTGACGCATTACCGACGCAATACTGACCCATTACTGACGCGAAAAGTGTGTCAGTAAATTACTGATGCAATAGTTTCGTCAGTATTGCGTCAGTAATTATTAATTTATTACTGGCGCTAAACAGTTAATTACTGACGCTAAATTGCGTCAGTAATTACTAACGCATTATTTTTTGTGTCAGTATTTTTTTTGTTACTGTCGGAGGAAATACTGATGCAATTTATGCGTCAGTATTTAACTGTTCGGCGTCAGTAACACCACTTACTGATGCATAAATTGCGTCAGTAATAAATTATTTTCTTGTAGTGTTTATTGTGGGATTTATTCAATTACGTTATAGTTTGTATTGGATAGAAATAGGTATGACTAAATTGATATGGACTATGGTTGATAATGATTAATTACATGTGATGTGATTAATTGAAAGCTAATGTGATCCCTACTAATCACTTGTGCTAATAACATTGATTATTGACTAATTAATTAATCAATAAGTCAACAGGTTACTAGCACAAGTAACCTACATGACCTTACCTAACTTTTCCTTAATTTAAGGAAGATATGTTTATTAGGTTTTATAGTATGGGTATATAATTGGGTTTGATCTTCATTTTGCTGCAACACTTTTTGAATTCTTCACTATTCATCTTCTTCTTCAAGGAGTTAGAGAGAGAAGTTCTCAAAAGATAGTGAGAGATAGTTCAAATTTTCAAGTGTGTGCTCAACTAAAGTCCAAACACAATCCCTAAGGTCTTAAGTTCTCAAGCAAGAAGCAAGAACTAACAAATTGGGCAACCAAGAGAGGGTTTAGGTTTCTTCAAGGAGGGAAGGAGACACAAGCCAAAGGATAGCTTCGGTATGAGTCAAACTAGAGGCTTAACACTTGGGGAGCTAAACGAAGGAGGGAGTTGAGGTATATCATATGTTCTAACCCTTCTTTGTTTCTATTATGTTTTGTACAATAATTGGAAGATCCTTGATGTTGAATATGGGTCCATCTTAGGGTTTAGTAATTTGTTACAGAGTTTAATGAATATCTAAACTCAACCATGTCAAAAGTGTTTTGGCATGGTAAATATTTCATAAAAGTTTTGGAAACCAAAAATTGAGTTACGTCAAATTTTTGTAAAAAAACTACTAGAAATTGATGGAAAAATATTTATGCTTCCACTTCGTGTCTCCATATTCTCCCTTCAAACGAAGACTAATGGGTCATATTGTATGTGTGTGGACTTCACAACTTAATTAGGCCTACCTTAAAGACCATTACTCTCTTTTAAGTATTTATCAGTTGATGGACTCAACGGTAGGGCATGAGCTCTATATATTCCTAGATGTAAGGTTAGGATACCACCAAATTCATATGTGTTCTAAAGATGAGCAGAAGACCTTCTTTATAATAGATCATGGGACCTATAACTACAGAATGATGCCTTTTGGCCTTAAGAATTCGAGGGCTGCCTACCAGAGAGTGGTAAATGCTATGTTCAAATACCATATTAGGAGGATGATCGAGGTCTATATGGATGACATGATTGTTAAGAGAAATAAGGCAAAAGACCATCCAGAAGACCTCCAGGTGGTGTTAAAGGTCCTACAGTCATACAACTTAAAGTTAAATCTTGAGAAGTGTGTATTTGGAGTCCCATCAGGAAAATTCTTGGGTTATATGGTCTCATAAAGAGGGATAGAACCGAACCTAAAGTAAATCAAGGCTATCATGGAGATGCATCCACCAAAGAATATCACGAAGGTAAAGAGGTTAAATGGTAGAATAACAACTCTACAAAGATTCATATAATTTTTAGCTTAGTGTTGTCAGACTTCTTTAAAACCCTGAAGGGTTTGAAGAAATTCAAATGGATGGACGAGTGTCATAAGTCATTTAAAGAATTAAAGAGGTTTCTAACCTCACCTCTATTGTTGAGTGGACCGCTTCTAGGTGAAGATCTATTCATCTACTTATCTACTACATAGGAGACGATTGTAGCCATCTTGGTTAGGGAAAAAGCTAGGGATTAGTAGCCCATTTATTATGTAAGCAGGGTCCTCCAAAATGCATAAACAAGGTACCCCAAGCTGGAGAAACATGCATTGGCTCTGTCTTTATCAACACAAAAGCTGAGACATTACTTTGAATCTCACACAGTCATAGTGAGGATAGATCTACCCCTAAGGAAGATTCTTCAGAAGCCATAGACCTTAGGTCGAGTGTCAGAATCGGCAATCAAAATAGGGGCATTAGGAGTTCAATTTGAGCCTAAGAAAGCCATGAAGGCACATATACTAGCTAATTTTATGGATGAACTTACCCCTGCTGATGACACACAGCTCGTCCTAAAAGAAAGATGGCAGATGTGGGTAGATGTAGCAGATTGTTATGAAGGAGTAGGGATCGGTATGTTAGACATGTATACTCTAGAGCACATTTTAAATGTAATAATTAAATCCAGATGGCAATAAAATGTATATTTTATTGAAATGAATCCCACATTCAATTATAATTTATATATGTTCCATTGGCATTTTGTATCAGAATCTATTCTTAAGGAGTTAAGAATATGAGTGACTAGTTCTTGTTATCATAATGCTATAAAACATGTTCGTGGCCATAGAATTATCAATTGGAACATCGATACTTCAGGAGACCATCACCGCTATTGTCAACCATTGTAAGTATGTGATACTTATGGTAATGGAGGTAGTGAGTCTCATTCTACAGACATGTGATGTCGTGACAACATGTGGACTCTCATGTCATGAGCAAGTTGAACAGGTGACATTAGACGATGAATACATGGGTCTTACCATAGTCAATATTTAATCATCTAGGTCATAGATATACATATAGCCCATTGACTTGAGGAGGAATTTATCTAATGTATTAGTGGGTGTAGTTTGCTACTGCTTATATACTTCTGCTAGCCATATGGGGGTATATGGTATCTTGTGACTGTACTTAGTGATATGTTGAGATAAATGTTCTCTAGGAAAGAATTCATTAACTTGGTTAAGCAAGTAAGGATTTTATGACTTCTAGTTCTCCTCGATATGAAATCCTTGGCCAAGGTGGAAAAGATTCACTAAAAAGTATTTCTAGTAGGAATCGAAAATACCGAGGACTAGAACTTAGAAGTAGTCATATGATCAAAGCATATAGAGTTTGATGAATCCACGACTCTAGCTAAGATCGGGAATCCATAATGATGGGGCTTGAGTGCATGGTAAGTATGTCCATTGGTCTATGCTTATATGTTCATTAACTTGATCGTCAATTTTCATTCCTATTTAGGTAGTCGTGATATGTTGTGCTAGACGTCACTCATAACTTACAAGACTATGTATTAGATGGGATTCTATACATAGATATAAGAAAAGAGTTTTCCTATCTCATTGCTATTTAGGACATGAACTTAGTGATTCACACACCAAAAAGTATTGAGCAAGCATTATGTAAAGATATTATAATTAATATCTGATTCAAATGTTCAATTTAATATTATTTATAATTAAATTAAAATTGTGATTAAATTCACACAGACTCTAGCATATCTTGAAGTTCATTTCAAAGGATTTTTCTTCAATTTAGTCCATTTTGTATGAGATACAAAACATGAAGGATTAAATTGAAATTAGATACTTAAGCAAAGTGATTAGTTATGAGATAACTAATGGTGCAGATTTTTTCCACTAATTTGAAAGATTATCACAACTCACTCTCCACTTAGGTTTTCTCATGACATGTGTTTTCACACAATTCACCAAGTCATGACAAGTGTCTAATTTAGTGGAGGTGATTAGTGACTCATCTAATTAGTGGAATTGATCTACATATAAAAGGAAAAATTGTTTTTCCTAAGTCATTATGTGAAGAGCAGAAATTTTCCAGAACTTAAGTTGAGAACTTTTTGAAGAGTTCAAAAGGATTACTAACTTAGAGTTTTAGGAATATATCTTTGCTAAGGAAGTCCAAGGATTAAATACACTCACTAGTTCCCTAACTTGAAGAATAGACTTGAACCTAAGCTAAAGGACAACCATGACAGTTCAAAAGATCAAGTCTTACATCAAACTGAAGGGGACCTTAAGCTTGCTCAAGCTTAGTGTGAGATAGCTAGAGGATTCATATTTGAGGAGCTCAATAAAGTAAAGGAGAAAGGTATTTGATACATTTCTTCTGCATGCTTTGTGTCATTGTGTCTTTTACAAAATTGGTTGATCAAGTTGATGGGTTAAATGTGGTCCACAATGTTTTAATGTTTTATCAAAGAGTTTGATACATGAATGTGAATAATATGTTAAAAGTGTTCAAATGTTTTTAAAAGATTGAAACATGCATATTAACAAATTTGTTTAAAGTGTTTAAAGGAAAGGTTTTAACTTTGAAAAATTTTAAAACGTCAGATTTTCCAGTTTCCACTACACGACTTGAATTTCCCTTCATGGTATTGTAATCAAAGGCCCCCATAGTATGGTTATAAAGTATGCAGTTAGGTTGGAGTTTAACAACTCCACTCCAAAAATAGGGTAAAGTATGAGGCATCATTAAATGGATTAAAGTTAGCCAAGGAGTTAGGGGTGGAAAATGTAACTGTGTATAGTGACTCTCAACTAGCAACTAACCACAAACAGGGAAATTTTAAGGTTTGCAATGATGATCTAGCTCCTTATATGGACAGAGCTAAGTAGCTGATGCAGGAGGGCTGATAGATTGTACAGGTCCCGAGGTCCAAAATAGTTAAGGCTGATAGACTTGCTAAAGCACCAGTGCAAAGGAATGTGGAAGTTTTAAAACATATACCATTGGCCTTATAGAAAGTCCCAACAAATCAGAGTAAGCTAGTGTGCCCAATGGAGTGGAAGGGGAGCTGGATAGAACCCCTCGCCAGCTGGTTGTCAAAAGGAATACTCCCTCAGGACAAGAAAGAAGCTAAAAGAATTGTCTAGAGAGCTAAGGAGTACAGTTGATACATAGGAGACCTATATCATAGATCTCAAACTCACCCCTAGATGAGGCACATTACTATCGACCTTGGTGAATATGTATTGAGGGAGATATATAAGGGCATTTATGGAGCCTATGAAGCTAGCACGACCCTCACTAGAAGAGTTCTGCTATATGGATATTGTTGGCCAACTATTAAGACAGATGCAGAAGATGTGGTAAAAAAATGTACCAAATGCCAGGAGCATGCCAAAGTGCAATGAGCATCGGCATCGCCCGTCTCACCTATAGGAGCAACCTGACCCTTTTTATCAATGGGGGATAGATATACTGGACCATTCCCAACCTCAATAAGATAGTGCGAATTCCTAATAGTGGAGGTGGAACATTATTCAAGGTGGCTTGAAGCCGAGCCGGTAGCTATTATTACTTATAATAAAGTTATAAATTTTGTTGAAAAATTTATTGTTAGCATGTTTGGGATCCAAAAGGTCCTCATCATAGACAATGGGAAGCAATTTGACTATAGATAGTTAGAGCCTTCTGTAAGGGTCTTGGCATCGACCAACACTTCTCTTCAGTAGCCCATCCATGGACCAATGGGCAGATGAAGCTTACTAATAGAACCTTTCTATAAGGACTGAAGAAGAGGCTGGATGATAAGAAGGGAAACCTGGTGGTGAGCTCAACAGTGTCCTGTGGAGCTATAGAACTACACCTCACACTATAACAGGGGAAACACCCTACTCGTTCGTATATGGGAGTGAGGCTATAATACTAGTGGAGATTAGACAACCTTCTTTTAGGGTAGAATTCTATGACGAGATAGACCAACGTAGGGAAAGAGGATGGACCTCGACTTAATAGAAGAACTAAGAGATTTGGCCTATGCTTGAACAGTTGCTTATAAGCAGAAGATAGCAAGGTATCATAACAAAAAAGTCAAGTACAAGGCTTTCAAACTCGGAGACCTCGTCCTAAGGAAAACAGAACTACCTAAAAGGAATGTAAGAGTCGGCAAGCTTCAACCTAATTAGGTAGGACCTTAGAAGGTCGGTAACGTATTGAGGCTGAGGGCATATCAATTGGTGGACTTGAAAGGGAAGACCTTACCTCATACTTATAATGCAGACAACCTCAAGAAGTATTTCATTTAAGTTATTGTATTTTATTTAAGTAATTATTTTATATTTATGCATTAATGGTTAGTTTTTCTTGTATTAGTTATAAGTCCAGATAGATGATGAAGGCACTAAGGAGGTGCTGACCTAGTCGGGATGTTTGGGTGCGCCTAATAATTCTGGCATCATGAATAAAACTAAGTTGTTCTTAAATTTCCAATCTAAAATTTCAATTTAATTTCTACCTTTAAGAGAATGATCCAAAGGATCATCCAATAGATAAGCGATCCTAAGATCATCTTACATTAAAATGATCCAAAGATCATCATTGAGATAGAACAATCCAGAGATCAACCCACAATGTAGCTCTCTAAAGATCGCATAGTGTAAAGAATGATCCTAAGATTGTCCCATGAAAAGGATGATCTTGAGATTGGCTCATAAAGAATGATCTTAAATGCATCATAAAAAGAATTTCATAATGTCAATCAGCTAAAAAATAAATAAAGAAAATAAGAAAGCAAATGGGGTAAAGAAGTTATCAATTCATTAACCAAAGGAAAGATTGGTACAGAGACTAGGAGGGGGATGACTCCCAACATCGTCCCTAAAACAAAAAAAAAAAACAAAAATAATACATGTAAAAGAGCTCAGGTCTGGGGGTCCTCAAGTTGTCGTGTTTGGTGCTCCACCTCATGATGAGTTTCAGAAACCTCAGAAGCCTCAGCAAAGATACTCCCAGCATGTTTGATGTCTGTAAGAAAAGGGGAAAAGGACCCAAATTGCTTTATTGCCTCATCAGCCAGTTGTTTTCCAAAGGCATCGACCTCAGCTACTCAATATTTGACCTCTGCAGTTTAAGTAGCCAAGTCATTTCTTGCAAACTGGAGCTCTTACTTTAATTTCTCCAGCTCTTTCTCTATGCTTTGCCTCTTCTTCTTTTCCTCATCTCGAGCATCCTTAGCTTTGCGATCCATCTTCTTAATAGATTTTATCTCTTTGCCTTTAAGCTCGAAGGAAACCTTTACTTCAGAGAGGCTCCTTTAAAAAGAGGCTCTTTTCTTCAATAAGGCCCCTTTCTCAACATCTAAGCTCGCCAAGCTTCGAGCAATAGAAAACTTTGAGCTAAGAGAAGACTAGCTAGTTGTAGACAAATGATAAAAAGTTAGAATTAAATGAAGAGAGAAACAAAGAGTGACTATTTACCACTAGTGCTTTGCTGCAGCACTCAGCACCACATTCTTCATTTATCATCGCCTAAAAGCAATGAAGATCAACATGTGGGGTGAGAGTGCCCACAACTTTTTAAGCAACCTGATGGTCTTCCAGGATGACATTAGCCCGACAATTTTAACCAAGATGCAAGATAAAGAACCTCGGGCGGTGGGTAGAGAGCTTAATCCCCCAGTCTATTACTCGATCAGCACGACCTCTTCTCTAGGTCATTTATACAGACAGGAGCTAAAAAGGCTAATGTGGTGTGGTCACCCTCTCCCTCGGAGGAAATGGCCACCATGATGGTCAGGCCCTTAGGGTCAGCAGCTATTGGGTCTTGTTGGACCTCTATTTGTGTTTGATCTGTGGAAGGGGGGAGGTTTGAACCCCTAGCTTTTATGGAAGGGGGGAGGTTTGCACCCCCAACTTGTGTTTTTTAGGACTCTTACGCCCTTTGCTCCCTCATATTTTTTAGAATAGCCTACATATCTATAAGGAAAAGAGATAAGAGGGTTAGTTAGTATAATCAGGTGGAGAAAAGATAAAAAGAGGAGAGTTAGGTACCCCCATTTGGGTTGAGCCAATGCCCTAATTTGTTTATAACTTTCTCTGAATACCACGCCTCAACCAAGGACCAACTGTCATACTTCCCATTCTCTTCTACTCATTTGAGTATTCCCCTCATTTGATCTACCTCAGTACTAGTCAAGGCAGGGAGGAGCTTGGAGCGTAAGATTGGGATATCATCATTCTATTTTTTGGGTAGAGAGGTGAGGCTGTCATGATAAACAAAGAAGAACTTCTAATTCCAGATTGGCTTCGATGAAGAAGGAAGATCGAAGCACTTTTTTCCCTTCTACTTGTAAATGGAACTAGTCGAGCCCCTTTCCTAGGATAACCCTATAAAGATGTTGCACAATAGGTACTGACAGTTGGTATCCAAGGCAGTGCACCATCATCTGCAGACCTCGAAGGATCTTTTAGGAATTGGGATGAACCTGGGAGATTAGTACATTGTAAGCTTAGAGCTAAGCTATGTCAAAAACAAATGGAAGGAACCTCACCCCAGACGATAGGGTGTCATAATAACGCACCTATCCCCCTTAAGAGGTTATTGAGTTCGCTCTTTATGAGCTGGTGGGAAGTACCATCATGAAGCTCTCCGGGAAAAAGAATTCCTCCCTTATACTTTTAAAATTAGCTAATGATAAGATTGTGTGTAAGGAGTCCACCCCAGGTGTTTACTTCCATATGGTTGCCCCTTTTTTGCAGAGCCTGTAACGAGCTTCTTTCCTTTATGGATTTTTGAAGGCTCAGTAGTACATCCAGTTTTAGGAAGAGCCTCCTCCTTACCATGCTTAGGTTCACTATCCAAATCTGATCTGATTTGCTGGGGGTCCATTTCAGGCAAATCGAATTCTCCATCCTCAAGTAGAATGGTCGCTCCTTCAACTCCCGTTCAGGACGAGCTCCCTCACTTAACTCTATTCTCCTCCTTTTTTGTAAGGGGGTTTCAGGGAGGGGTCAGTTGAGGTAAAGGTAACTTCTCCCCTAATGTACTCAACACTTATTAAGGGGCTTTGTTCAGGGCTTAATTCATGCCAATAGAAATGGGAGAAATTTAAAGCAAACTTTACCTAAAAATACTAGAGATTAGTCTCTGACAATGATCAGAGAAGAAAGTGATTGCTGGAAATCGCAATACCAAGAGTAAAGGGTAGAAAGAAGCGAGAAAATCTAGAAAAAGTGAGAAGAGGGAATTTGATCCTCTTATATAGGCAAAATACGAAGTTGCGTCATTGATGTCGAGACTGCCAGAGAGTGACATGTGGTAATGGTTAATAGGGCAGAGAAGTTGATGCGATAGTAAAACTTCTGGAATCAGACGGAATGGTTGACATTCTCCTCAAAAAGAAATGGGTTGGGATATTTCTCGCCTAAGTTTCAAAAATTTAGGAACAAGGTTTACCTCGTACATTAGAGCTCATCTGACTCATGTATTCCTCGGTTTTTTATTTGGGTCTATTTAGGGGATATGTGATAACTTCGACCTCAGTCAGGATGACCCCAAGCCACGTTAGTGGCCTACATCTGGCATGAGAGGTCAAGCTTCAGGACTTAAAGATATATGTTGGTTGTGATAAAAGAGGTCTACACCTCAACCTCGGACAGAAAGAGAACTCGACTCGATAGAAATGGATAAGCACGTCTAAAAAATAAATTTCTAATATCTCTCCCATATCCCTAAAATCACGGGATGACTATCTACTAATCAATTTTGTAGGACTTGATGACTATCTGAACAAATATATAAACCAACCTAAGTCATTGAAAATAGGTTAATCACTCAAAACTCTCTATTAATCATATATTGAATCTCTTCAAAGCAAATTATTGATATAAGCATCAGAGTGGCTACCGACAAGACATCCTATAGTCTTTGTTTGTCTTGCAAGTTAGCTTTGGAACCAGTCTTTAGAACCTCTGTGTGCTCAGAGACATCAAAGATTATTCAAGAATTTGTGATCATTTAATAATTCTAAAATTTTCATTTTGGAAAACATTATTCAAAACACAACTAGCAGATATTGCCTATTTTTTTTTTTTTTGTAATGTGCTTTACAAAAATTTATTTATTACAAAATAAAGGAGTCCAATACTTCCATTTTATTTTATGGAGAAGGAGGCAGAGATGCAAGCTACCAGCATTAGCCATAAGGATTGGACTCTATTTGCACTTTGCATAGGCAAACTCAAGATTCAATTGATGAAGGCCATGATCTATTAGCTGTGAATGCTACTTTTGATGGAATCTATAAAGGTTTCTTCCTTTTTTTTCTTAATTTTCTTACGGAATTGACTATTTTTTCATTTATTTGCAAAATGCAATTTTGAATTGTGATTCTTTTAACCTTTTGTGTATAAGTTGGTGTTTTTGTTCTGTTTTAGATTGAAAGATTGAAATTATAAAAGAAGAATTGGATGCGTACACTCATGAGTATGATGAGGTCCTCATTCAATTTGCCTCGCAAAAGAATACCTATAAATTTGTGGCTCAGTCTGTTGTAGAGGTTTGTTTATGAATATTATAATTTCATATTATGACGTCTCTATATTTAAATCAATCTTTTTTGTTGATTGTTCCAATTCTAGGCGAATAGCGATTTTAAAGCTCTTTTGTCACCAAATATTTTTTTTTGTTTTCTAATTGATATTAATACTTAATTTTTAATCTTTTTCTCTTCATAACAGATTTTGAGTAACAATGTTTCTAATAGTGTAATTAAGCTTCTAAGAGGGGAGTGAATGAGAAGACTCCAATTTTTTTCATTTCTCAATTTGCTTATAACTTCTTTTTAACTAAGTAGTGGTATGTATGTAAAGCAATGTTTAATGTAAAACTTATGACTTGAGTATGTCTCAATGCTTTTAATTGGTCATAAACCACTACAAAAAAAAATAATTACTGACGCAATTTACTGACACATTTTTTTGCGTCAGTAATTACTGACGCAAAAAATAACTTTGCTGACAGACTACTGACGCAAAAAAAAAACAAATTTTTATAATTTACTGACGCAAAAATTGCGTCAGTAATTTACCGACCCAATTTTTGCGTCAGTAAAGAGTCAGTAACGCGTCAGTAAAAAAATTAAAAAAATATTACTGACGCCAATTAGTGTCAGTAATGAAAAGCGGGAAAATGAAATTTTTTAGCGTAAAATCGCGGTCAAAAATCGTTACTGACGCAATTTTGCGTCAGTAATAAAATTAAACTGACGAATTACTGACGCAAAAATTGCGTCAGTAACGCGTCAGTATTAATTAACTATAAAAAGAACCCCCAGAACAGCTTCACCCTCACAGCCACTCCGTCTC
>CAOJBK013316520.1:0-19536 GCA_948294925.1 Codiaeum variegatum
ATGCTCCTCCTGAAGCTCCTCAAAAATATCCTACTACTGCGGCTGGAGGCACCTAATGTTAGCTTGAATATGCCTCATGCTAGCCCTTATAGTAGCAGTAAGAGAATGAGCTTCCCCCTCTAAAGATGATGAATCGATAATAGGCAGTGCGGAAGATAAGGATGCAGTCTGATGCTAACCCTTGTTCTGTTGGAGCATATTTTTTATGCTCACATTGTCAACCAATACTATAGGCCCACATTTATAGTTATATCATCAACCACATGTATCACCCCTAAGTTATGAGCTAACCTCGTGATATAGAAACCACCATGGACACATCTTGAAGCATCTTTGTTACCTTGAACAATCAATGTCCATATGAGAGAGTAAGCCAATTGACTCGGACATCCTTCTTTAGGCAATAGAGGAAGAATAAGCTGACTTATAGACATGGCCCCCTGATTGAGAATAGGGGGAGATGGAATACCACAGAAGGTAACGCATAAAGCTTAGGGTCGAGTCCTTAAATTTGGAGGCCTTACTCTACATTACTTTTCATGGTTTAAAAGCCAATAGTTTCCAAGTCTTGTCCGATTTGGGTAAGTCCTTAGAAAATGCCACCTCCAAGAACCAGTACATTGTGGAGTTAGCTTCATCATGAGTGTAGAGCCTGAAGTCTTTGGCTAGGTCATTAACACTCTTGAAAAAATCCCGACCTCCCAACCTAAACTCGATCACCCATTGAGCATGGTTGGATTGTTTCTTTAGCCAAGGCAGGGTGAAAAGAAACTCCAAAGTGAGCTCATGGTAAGCAAGCTCCTGAATGTCATATAGGTTTCTCCATCCTAGCTAACTGAGCATGGACCTCATTTTCTCACATTATGGTAAGTTATCCAAAGAGTTCCAATTCGGTACATGACCAACAAATAAGGGAATATTCCCTAACAGCTTCAATCAATCTTTTTGCCATAGCTCCCAAAATTGGACACATGGGTGGCAGGGGTTGAAGGCTAAGCCACCATCACCATGTCCTCTAGGCTGGCTTAGTGGTAGAAATGGTGGTTATGGTGGCCCCCTCGCCAGTGCTTTCTTTTTTTGTTGCTTCTTGGTAAGGGACAAGGAAGCCGGGCACTTGCCCGTAGCTTTTGAGGATGAGGATGCGGCGATGCTCTTTTTCAGTGCCATTGGTGCAAAATAACATAAAAATGACCAAAGATAAAATGCCACTAAAGGCTATTAGTGGTTAGTTGTAAAAACAAATTAGTATGGTAAAGGCTAAAAATAGTCTATTACCAACTTACAAAAATAAGCAAATAACTAATTTATAACCCAAGCACCCCACTCAAAGTCCCACCCCCGCACTTAATCATTAGCATGTTTCAAGTCACCATAATTTTTATAAAGTGCGTGTTTGTGATTAATATAGGTGTTGAGTGAGAGGGTATTCTTTATTTTAAAACATTTCAAGCATAAAATGCTTGACAATTTTATGCCAAAAAGGAACCCAACTCGCTCAAACCAAACATCAATAACATGGTATAAACAACACTTAGCATAAAAGCACCTATATTTAAGAATTGAGAACAATGTGCTTGGTGTAGTGTGCATACAATCAAATCAAGCCAAAGAGAAGTGGGGGTGTTTTATAAGATAAAAAAACACAAAAAGTGTTGATTTTCAAGTGAAATCAAAACCCCAATTCACTTTGGCATTTTATCAAAAACTTAGCATGCACAACTTTAATCACAAAAATCAACCAAACCAAATGCTAAAATCACTCCCAAATTGTTTAGAAACATTAAACTATAAGGATTCAAGGATTTAATTCAAGAAAGCTAACAATTTCTCAAGAAATTACCAAATACTCAAACCTAAAAACCCTAAAACTAACATGCATAAAAGCATAGAAATAAAGGGAAAAAATGAAATTAAAACCAAATTGGGGACATACATAACATATTTAACACAAACAATTCAACAAAAATAGAAAATTAAAACCCTAACATGAAAATCTAAACAAAACCCTAAAAACATATTATGCTAAAAGAAAAAGAAAGAAAGGAAGAGAAAAGAAATTGAAAAACTATAAATTCTTGAGGAAATTAATGGCGTTGGGCTAATTTGCACCATTTTTCATAATGTTAGGTGTTTAATTGATCCTTTGAAAATGTTTAGGGGTAATGTGGTATACCTGATAAATGTTGGAGTCAAAAGGCAAAGGTGTAGAGATTGGGTTGAGAGGTGAAGATGGGAGCTTCTGGAGCTTTGCATACTCTTGACATTTTAGGCAACTTTGAGCATATTGTGCACAATCCCCATTCATGGTAAGCCAGTAATAGCCTTGATTCATGATTTTTCTAGATAAGGCCCAACCATTCATATGAGTGTCGTTTGTTCCACTATGAATTTCTTCCATGATATGATTTTTTTTCTTCATTTGAGACACATCTAAGGTGAATGTCATTCATTGTCTTTTTGTAAAGGATGCCACCTCAAGGGATGTATTCACTGGTAAGTTGTCTAAGGGTTCTCCTTTCTGATTTAGATGCACCTTTAGGATATTCACCTTTGGTTAGGTAGACGTAAATCTCTCAGTACCATGGTTTCTCTTCGACTTGAATGCTCATGCAATGAGTCTAAAAACTCGGTTGGAATTTAATTCTTATCAAAATAGGATGGATAATGGACCCACCACATATTTCTATTATGGATGCTAGAGTAGCCAGTGCATCGGCAAATCTATTATGAGTTCTCCAGAGATAATGAAAAGACAAAGTGTCAAATTTATTGGCCAACACTTTGAGGCACTTATGGTAAAGAACCAATCACTCCTCTCTAATTTTCCATTTAGCCAAGGCTTGTGAGATGATAAGGTTGGAATCACCATAGACTTTGAAGTTTCTGATGATAATCTAGAGAGCTAATTCTAATCCAGACACACATGCTTTGTATTCTGCTTCATTGTTGGTTACCTCAAAATTCAGTTTGATTATAAGAAGTAAGCTTTCGCCGGTAGGGGTAAGGAACACCAAGCTAGTTCCATAACCTTTGTGATTTGTAGCCCCACCGAAGTACATTTTCCTTATGTCAATCTCTAAGAATAGTATGTCATCGTCAGGAAATTCAGGTTCTTCCCAATGATCGTCGATTGGGGCAGCAGCCAAGTGGTTAGCGTTGACACTGCCTTTGATGGATTTTCTCTGGCTTCCAAGGCTTCCATCCATCTAGATATCTTACTATCTAGAATGGTATTTTCTATGAGATATTTGAGGGGACTCTAATCAGTGAGGACATGTGTGATGTATGCCCTTAGATAATGCCTTAACTTGTGACATACAAATACCAGAACTAGGCTGAGCTTTTCAATGTACTTGTATAAGAATTTGTGTGTTAGTATTCTCTTACTCAACTAATAAATGGCATTCTCTTTATGTGAATCTAGAGCTTTCTGAGCCAGCATTGCTCTAATGGCTTTTTCTGTGACAATCAAGTAAAGTAGTAAAGGTTGACTATGCCCAGGAGGATGTAAGATTGGTAGACTTAAAAGATATTTATTTATCTATTCGAATGCTTTTTGACACTCTTCAATCCATTCCTTGGAGGAATTCTTTTTCACTAAGTCAAATATTGGGCCACAGGTGTTGGCTAGTTGGTGAATGAATCAGCTGATGTGTTGAAGGCGGCCAAGAAAACCTTGTATCTCCTTTTCAGTTTAAGGAGGTGGCATGTCAAGGATGGCTTTGGACTTGACTGGATCCACTTCTATACCTTTCTTGCTAACCATGTAACTAAGAACACTCAAGATGAGGCTCTGAATATGCATTTGTTTGGGTTTAACTTGAGGTTATACTGTCAAAGTTTAAAGAAGAACTTCTCAAGTGCTTATAGGTGCAGTTCAAGAGTAGCACCTTTAATGACTATGTCATCTACATATACTTCCACTTCTTCATGCATTAAGTCATGAAAAATTGTAGTATCCATCCTCTGATAAATGGTTCTAGCGTTATTTAACCCAAGTGGAATTACTTTGTAGTAGTAGGTGCCCTATTATGTGATAAAAGTTATTTTTTCCATGTCTGGTGGGTGGACTAGGATCTGATTGTATCCTACGGCCAGATTGGTTAAGGAAACCATCTCTAAACCAGCTAGTGCTTCAACTAATAGGTCTATGTGGGGAAACTCATCTTTAGGGCATGCCTTATTCAAGTCTCGATAATCCACACACATTCTAACTTTGCCATCCTTCTTTGGTACTGGGATAATGTTAGCCAATTAGGATGGGTACTTAATTAGCTCGATGAATCCATGAGAGAGTTGCTTGGTGACCTCTTCTTTGATTGGAATGGACTAGGCAGGCTTCATGCATCTGAGCTTTTGCTTGACAGGCTTACATTCTGGATAGGTTAGAATCATATAGATAACAATGCTTGGATCTAGCCCAGTCATGTCACTGGGCTGCCAGGTGAAGCAGTCTTTAAATCTTCTTATTACAGACTCGGTGTCCTTTTTGTTTAGCATGAGGATGCAATGTATCTATTTTTAGGAATGTCATGCGTGCTAGTGTTTATGGGCTCTTTAACTGCATCTTTTATTTCATTTATTATTTCATTCTCTTTTTTTGTTTGTTTGAGGTCTGATTCATCAATTGGAACAGCAAAAGAAAACAAGGAGACATGCTCATAATAATAAATTTTGGATGTCTTATTAATTGAAATAGGAGAGAGGCCCATAGTTACATCATATTCATAATTCAATCCTAATGGACCTTTTACATCATCATTAGTTTCAAAGGAAGAAGAGGACTCAGAACTAATAGTTGACTTAGACTCAAAACTGGGATCAAATTCATCAGCTTCAAAGGGACTCTCATCGAAGTACTAGTTCTTCATTTTTTTATTGACAAGCTTGATCATAGTGGAGAGGATAGGTTTCTCCTCTTTATCAGTGAGAATAGCTATATCACCAAAGAGGCTTATTTCCATGTTCTCCTCATAGTCATCGTCCAAGTAATATATGAGTTGGTGATCCTCAACAGTCAGTTTCACATCAGAAAATAGCTCGAATCTAGGAATTCTTACACCAGTGACAGGGCAAATCTATGGCTCGGGGAAAGTACATTAAGGAACTATCTCTCCCTCTTTGATAAAATAGCCATTGAATGTTTTGAAATAGGGCCTTAGATAGATGTCTACTTCACCCTCTTATTTTGTGATTGTAGAGTTCTTTTTTGTTGTATCTTTCTCTTCCTCAATCTCATCATCAGTAGGTTCATAGCCCAAGCCAAAGGGAGGAGTAGAAAACTTGATTTCAATAAAGGACTCAACTCCTTATTAGTTTTTACTCAGACCCATACCAAGAAAATAGGTCATATGCTTCAAAATGCTTATAATCATTAGGTTGAAATAAGGATCAAAATCCAAAGCAAATGGCTTTTTTAGATTTTCAATAGTATGAATGAACTGAATAAATGTGAAGTCGAATAAAGGATATGTCGATAACTCGAGTTGTATCTGGGACTTCTGATTTTTCAGACAAATCAGTTTTGATAGTGACAATACCACCCTTTAAAGGAAATTTGACTCTCCGATGTATAGTAGATGGTACAGCTTTGGCTTGATGAATCCAAGGCCTTCCCATAAGTAGGTTGAAATAAGATGGTACATCAATGACTTAAAAGGGTATTTTAAAGATGGTGGGACCCAAAGTGATATTCAATGTAGCCACTTCTAGACCTTCTCTTTTAGAGTTGTCATATGCCATTACAATTTGATCGGAGGGGGTGAAATTAGTAGCAGTCAACCCCAAACAGCTTGCCACTTTTAGAGGGAAAAAATTCAATACAGGCCCATTGTCAACTAAGGTCATAGGGACAATCCTCTCACTTGTGATAATGGTGATGTACAAAGCATCGTTATGTGGTCCCCTAGGTAGGATCTCATTATCAGAAAAAGAGATGGAGGTTCCCTTAGTGGAACTAGTGATTGATGTAACTAGTGTCTCGAGAGATATGTCTAGAGATGTCTGAGTCTGGCTCAATGCCTTATAAAGAGCTTAGTGATAAGGATAAGAAGACATGAATAATTTTCAGTTAGAGATGTTGGCTTGTATCTTCTTTAATTATTTCAATATGGGATCCTCGTCAGGTTTAGGAGTCCCTCTAGTTTGAGCCAATGGTTAACTTGAAGATGAAGTAATAATTGGAGCATGAGTAATATGGCCACTTCTAGTTATTGCATCTATCTCTTAGCCCAAGTGCCTCAAATATATGACAACACAGTAGTAGTCATTAGGAATTAATTGTCCTAAGGAAGTTTGGCCAATTAGTGGTGAGCAAATTAAGGAGAGTAACCTCTCTAAGGAAGATTGGTCATCTCTAATATAGTAATAGTTTCTCAAAGGCATAACATCATAATAAGATGAGTTGAATCACCCTCATCAAATTCATTTAATATGGTGTTAAAATTATACTTAGGGAGGGGGTTGGTGCCAATATTGACCTCACATAGTAGAAGACCTTTAGAATCAATGAGATCTTGGATTATGTGGCAAAGAGACTTGCAATCGTCAATTCTGTGGCCTATCCCTTGGTGATAATCAGAAGTTTCATTAATATTGAAATTATTTAGCAAAGGGTTAGGAATTAGTTTGGGCTCTAATGGTTTGAAGGCATTCTTCTCTAGGTATTGTCTTAAGAGGTAGCTTAGTGTTAACCCTTTTAAGTTGGTAAATTCCCTTTGTTGTATCTGGAATGGCTTGCAGGTTGAGATTGCATTAACTCCACCCTCTTTCTGAGTACTATTTTTCTTAAAGCAAAAGGATGATGTCTAGGTTTCATCCTTGATGAGACCGGATTCACTCCCATCTTCTAGGCAAGTGCCAATAGCAACTAGAGCTTTGAAATCAAAATTATATTGTGCTACCATTCTGTCTTAAAACACAGGTAATAGGTTCTTGAAAACTATGTCGATCTTCTCAGAATTAGTAGGTCAATTAACCATTTAGGAGGCTTTCTCCCTCCATCTAGAAATAAAGGCCAAGAAGGTCTCATTGGGTTATAGCTTGATAGTTTTGAGATCTCTTCTCTTAATATTAACCTCTTGGTTGTATGAGTATTATTTCACAAAGGCATCACAAATAGATTACCATGTTTATTTCTTAGAATCCTTTAATTTTATGAACCACGTCAGAGCCACGACAGTGAGCGACTGCTGGAAGAGTTGAGCAAGGAGCTCGCCTTCCACCCCTAGAGGTCAGAGTGTGCCATCATAAATTCTTAAATGTGTCTCAAGATAAAAGGTGGTTTGAATTTTTCAAAGTTCAGCATTTGGAACTTAGGAGGAAGCCTAGCTTAGGGGAAGGGACTTAATGCCTTCACATTTAGGACCTTCTCTTTCTTGTTCAAGGCTTGTAAGTCTTTTTTCATTTCTTGATTCTTTTTGGTCATGGTCTTGATGAGTGGATGCTCTTTAAACCCTTTTGGGAAAGGATCCACAACAACGGTGATTGGGGTACTATTTCCATAGCCATATTGTGGATTTAAGATAATGACCTCATCAGCTAGAGTGTCAAAAGTAGTGGAAGTATGATTTGTAGGCTAGATCCTAACTTGACTTAGTATGGTTTAAACTTTACCCAGAATGGCTTGTTACTGGCTTTGTATCATTACAAAAAGGATTTCTTGTTAAACCTTCATATCCTCTTCTTATCTTTGCATGAAGGCCACTATCATGCCAGTAAGGTCAGTTGGTACACGTGCAGCAGGTGGAGCAATAAGAGCAATGGGAGAACCAGTAGTAGTTACATCAGTAGTAGTGTTAGTAGGTGGGATATCTCCAATAGACATGGTGACCTTTGAAAAGGGAAAGAAATTAGAGTATCTGCTTTTAAAAAGGAAAGGGTAAAGCCAGTTGTAGGCGAGTGAAAAAGAAATGCAAGTGTTTTGAAGGGTTTGGTTTTTTTGTCTAGAATAGTGCACTTTGTCCAACTTCAGTATTTTGGATGTAGTGATGCATGCATTTATGCATGAATGAAAAATGTTTCATGATGACTATAATATAGAGTTTATTACGGTACATGGGACCTAAGGTCAACTCTAATCATTACATGAAATATTGGTGGTTTAAAAGTTCCCCAACGGCTGAAGGTAAGACACACCTAACCACACCACATGTGAACCAAGGAGGCTCGCGTGGGTTAAATGGCTATATGTACCTCATTATTCCAACTAAAAGGATCACCAGGGGTGCCCTAGAGTTGGGTGATTTTGTTATTTGGCAAAGCAGTCCTAAGGAAGGAAGCTCACTCGATGCTACTCTTTATTCGGGTTTTCCTAGTATAAAAGATCATAGGAAGTGATGCATGAAATTTACTTTTGCATGGTCTAGAGCCAAAATATTATTTCCAAAAAATAGCCCAATTAGTTTTCGGTTAGTTTTTCCAAATGTCCTCAGTAGTGTCGCCAACTGTGAGACCTTACCCGAAAGGCCCGCAGATTTGCCCATGAAGAGCGCGCCTGTAGGCCTTCACAGCTTAGAGGAAACCTTTAGAATTGCACTTTCAAGGAGTTACGGATTGTGGATCGGGTTCCCATATTTGTGCATCCTTATGTGTCTATTGGAGTGCAAGTTGTCTGTGAGGTGTTTAGAGTCGCCACTTAACCTTTCAAAAAATTAGTTTATTTAAGGTGATTAAGAAACCTTTATTGTGAACTCCATTTTACAAAATATCAATTTTCTATCCTATTTTGAAAAAGTTGTTCTTTTTAGAACCAGAGGAAGTTTGGAGATTCGTGATCTGAAAACATTTTGTAAAAATAGTTTTTTTACCATTTTTTAAAAGACAACGTTTTGGCTCAAAAAAATATGCAAGTTCAGTTAAAATTACAGTTTTCATGTATGCATGAACATTCATAATGGAATGGATGCATGAACATGCCAATATGCAAATGACAAATGCATAAAGCAAATAGATACAAAGAATCTACCAGGGGTCCTTCCTCTAACCCAGTCAGGTTCTAGGGAAGGCACAGTAGCCTAAAAATAAAGCGGTAAATACATGTAAAATCGAATCATAGCCAGGGTATCTCCCCTCCAGTCTTATGATCTGGAAGGAGCACACGTTCCCTGAGAGCATACATTAAGCAGATAGCAAGTAATTGCATAACATAATAGTATAACATAATAATATTTGAACAGATTAAATAAAACATGAACAAATAAATAAGATAACGAAATAAACAAAGAAAATTAAGGAAAAAGCAATTTTTGGAGTTGAAGCTGTAAAAGGCTTGTCAGTAAATCCCATTGAATGGAAATCAAACCCCACGTCGTTCTTCCATCTAGTGAAGGGGGCCGTTCTAGTCCCAATGGGGTGATTTAGTTATTCAATAGCTAATTGATTTTAGTTTTATAAAAGCAATTAATTGATTAAGCTTTTAATCAATTCAGAAACTTGATTAAAGAAAATTGATTTTTGAGTGTGTGAATACCTAAATTGATTTTAGGGTTTCGCCAAATTTTAATTATGAAAACAGATTTCATAATAGTTGCCTTAAATTAGAATTAAAGAGCTTAAATGATTGTTGTGAAAAACATGCCTTAGGTCCGAATCAAAGGGCTTAAAATAGTTGTTAATTAAAAAGAAGGATTATATTGTACCATATTTACCTTTTTGCGGGATTTGGGGACAAGAGGGTCTGATGGTTTGATAAAGCCAAAGCGAGTCTCCATTGTGTATGGAGATTACTGATTGTGTGTGTGAACTGGACTGGAATGAAGTGAACTGAATGTTGATTGAGAGGATTGATTGTCTAAACTATATGAATAAGATGTGTATATAGTGTATGTGGTCTGATATATGTATTTATGAGGTTGGAAGTTGTGTTTTAGAGGCTTAAAGTGTAGCAAAATAGCATGAAAGAGGCATCTATATGTTTGGAAAAGTTCATAGAAAAGCTGGGACCCAAGTCTGTTTCGAAGGGTCGAATTTATAGGGAATTGTGTAAGAAACCCTAAAAAATTGACTGGCGTATGTGTAGGCCTTTAAGCATACATAATGGACTTAACACATGCGTAAAGGTTGTTACACATGCGTAATGTCATTTACACATGTGTTCAGTCATTTATGTGAGCGTTTTGTCATTTTAGGCCAGGACTTTTCTGGGCCCGATTTTCTAAGTCCGGTTCAGTTCAATCCAATTCCATTTTTTTTAGGTTTTTTTGAGCTCATTTGAAGTCTGATTTTAGAACTGTTAGATCCCATTGGATTCATATGAATGGGCTGGATGCAATGGTTTTGTGCTCGATTTCTACAGGCAAATGGCATGCTTTCCCATGAACTAGCCAAAAGGGGGTAGAACCAAAAGGGTTCTATAAGCCGTCCTATAAACCCAAAGAGCACAATCTAACTTTTCCAACCAACTATTCCTATTACACTCAATGGATCTCTTTAAGACCTTTTTGATCTCCATATTTGAGTTCTCAACTTGTCCACTAGTTGGGGGTGATAGGGGTAGCTAATTTATGGGTGACCCTACACTTTTTTAGGACTTTTGCTCAATTGAGCATTACAAAAATTTGTCCCCCTATCATTTATGATGGCTTTAGGTGTGCCAAAATGAGAAAACAATTTTCATTAAAATTTAATGACCACCCGGGCATCATTTTTGGGTAGAGGTTTTTGGGTAGAGCTTGTGCCTCTACCCACTTAGACACATAATCTACAGCCACTAGAATATACTTATTGCCAAAGGAGTTAGGAAAAGGACCCATGAAGCTAATGCCCCATACATCAAAGACTTCACACTCTAAAATACCAATTAGGGGCATTTCTTCATAGGCCAAAATATTACTTGACCTTTGGCAAGGATCACATTTCCTTACCCACTCTTGGTTGTCCTTGAAAAGAGTTGGCCAATAGAAACCAGCCTCTAACACTTTTAGAGATGTCTAGATGGGACCAAAGTGTCCTCCATCTATTCCTTCGTGGCCTTGATCTAAAATTTTCAAGGTTTCCGCCTAAGCCACACATCTCTAGATCACTTTATCACTGCATAGTTTAAACAAGAAAGGGTCCTCCCAAAAGAAAGATTTTAAGTCCGAAAAAAAAAATTCTTTTGTTGAAAGGTTAGACCTTTTAGGAGTTCCCTTGAAGCAAGATAATTTTCCAAATTGGTGAACTAAGAAATAGTAGAAGAAAGGGTAAATTCACATACCTTACTTAAAATTGCAAGGACTTGCTCATCCAAGAAGGTGTATTGAATCCCCCTTTCCTCTAGCTTCTCAAACTCTGGATTCTCCAACCTTGACAAGTGATCCACCGCTAAATTTTTAGCTCCTATTTTATCTTGAATCTCCAATTCAAACTCCTGAAGTAATAACACCCACTGTATAAGCCTAGGTTTTGCATCATTTTTAGCAAAGAGGTACCTCAATGCCAAATGGTTTGTGTACACCATTACTCTTGACAAAATGAGGTAAGAACAAAATTTGTCAAAGGGGAACACGACCGCCAAAAGCTTCTTTTTGGTGGTGGTATAATTGACTTGAGCATCATTGAGAGTGTTGCTAGCATAATAGATCGGTTGAAAGTGCTTGTCCCTTCTTTTCCTTAAAATGGCTCCCATTACTTAGTCACTTGCATTGCACATTACCTAAAATGGGAGCCCCCAATCTGAGGCCACCACAATGAGAGCAAGGATAAGTTTTTCCTTCAAAGTGTTGAAGGCAACTAGGCATTCCTAATCAAAATTGAACTCTACGTCTTTTTCCAAAAGCCCAGTGAGAGGGCGAGCAATCTTGGAGAAGTCCTTTATAAATCGTTTATAGAAACCCGCATGCCCAAGAAAACTCTGTATGTCCTTAACATTTTAAGGTGGAAGGAGCTTCTTAATAGTGGCCACCTTGGCCCGATCTACCTTAATACCACCTTTGAAATCTTTTGACCTAAAAATATTCTCTCTTCCACCATGAAGTGGCATTTTTCTTAATTGAGTACAAGATTTGTTTCTTTGCACCTCTTCAACACTCGCTCCAAATTAGCTAGACAATCTTCAATGCTATCCCCATGGATGGAGAAGTTATCCATGAAAACCTCCATGATATCCTCAATCAAGTCATCAAAAATGGTTATCATGCACCTTTGAAATGTAGTTGGTACGTTGCATAGAACAAAGGGCATTCTCCTATAGGTAAAAGTTCTATAAGACAAGTGAAAGTAGTTTTCTCCTGGTCTTTCGGTGCAATGGGGATTTGAAAGTACCCTAAAATTCCATTAAAGAAATAATAAAATGAGTGCCTAGATAACCGCTCTAGCATTTGATCGATAAAGGGTAATGGAAAATAGGCCTTGCGGGTGGCATCATTCAACTTCCGGTAATCTATACACACTCTTCAACCGGTCATTGTTCATTGAGGAATCAATTCATTCTTTTCATTAGGTACCACTGTCATTCCTCCTTTCTTTGGGACCACTTATACTAGACTCACCCATAAACTATCAAAGATGGGATAGATAATGTTGTCATTGAGAAGTTTGATCACCTCTGCTTTGACTATGTCTTTCATTTTGGGATTTAGTCGCCTTTGAGGTTGCACCACCGGCTTATACTCACCTTCCATCAGAATCTTATGAGTGCAATATGATGGGTTAATCCCTTTTGTGTCTAATATTTTCCATTTAATAACCCTCTTATGTCTCCTTAAAAGATCAAATAGCCTCTCTTTTTACTTTTGAGACAACCGGGCACTTAGGATAATCAGAAGCCTTTTCCCTTCCCCCAAGAAGGCATACTCTGGGAGTACCTTAAACTCTAATTCTGAGTTAGGGAGGTGTCTTCTAGGGAGGGTTTTTCCTTTTCCACATTGAGCATCTCAATTGGCTTATATACCTTTTTCTTTCCATACCCCCACTACCTTCCAAATGCATTAGCTCCTCTTTTGCTTCCATATCCTCTTACTCTATCTTTTCCTACAAAAGACACCTTTCAAGGGGGTTCTTAAAAGTAAAGTTAGTAACAAAATTAAAGGTCTCATGCTTATAAAGATCCTCACATGAGCCCTCATCATCAAAAATCGAAGGGTGTTTCATGGATTAAGTCACATTAAAGATCACTTTCTCCTCACCCACCCTTAAGGTGAGGGTACCCTCATGGACATCAATGATGGAAAGGGTGGTGTTTAAGAATGGTCTTCCTAAAATCAAAGACACACCCATTTCATCATCCATTTCTAAAATGACAAAGTCAATTAGGAATATGAATTTCCCTACCTTCACTAACACATCCTCAACTATTCCCATAGGGATATCACGGACTTGTCCGTTAGTTGA
This sequence comes from Codiaeum variegatum, assembly GCA_948294925.1. Classification (NCBI taxonomy): domain Eukaryota; kingdom Viridiplantae; phylum Streptophyta; class Magnoliopsida; order Malpighiales; family Euphorbiaceae; genus Codiaeum; species Codiaeum variegatum. The sequence continues at coordinate 13,309 of CAOJBK013316520.1, forward strand.
ATTATCATTTGTGTTAGCTTAGGCTCCCCGATAGCTAGCTTTTTAAACATATGATAAGGAATTACACTAATACTCGCTCCTATATTCACTAATGCCTTTTTAATTTCAAGATTGCCAATTAAACAATGAATATTAAAACTACTGGGGTCTTGCAATTTTTTAGGTAATCTTCTTTTAACAATAGTCGATGACTTCTTGAACAAATGTGCCATAAACACTTCTTCGAGCTTCCTCTTGTTAGAGATGAGTTCTTTTAGAAATTTAGCATATTTTAGCATTTGTAGGAGTGCCTCGACAAAAGGGATATTTATATGAAGTTGCTTAAAGAGTTCAAGAAACTTACTAAATTGGGCGTCCAAGCGGTCTTTTCGTAGGCATGCTAGATATGGCACTTTCAGTTTGTACTCCTTAACTGATGTTGGTGCTTTTGGAAACTCCTCTTGCTTGTTTTATCCCTTTTCTTTCTCAACATCTACCTCCACCTCAATATGGTGAGGCTCTTCATTTTTGCTTCCTTCACTTTCTTCTTTTTCCTTGACTTTACCCTCCACAGTTTTACCACTCCTCAAAGTGATAGCCTTTAACTCCCCCCTTGGGTTTGCCTCAGTGTTGCTAGGAAAAGCACTCGAGATCCTTTCACTTAGAAGCTTTAATATTTGGCCCACTTAATTCTTAAGGTTTTGTAAAGAAGCTTGAGTGATCCTATTTATTACATCTTAATTTTGAAATCGAGTTTCTATTAATTGAACAAATTTTTCCATCATCTCTTCCAAGTTACTTTTCTTAGGTGTAGGGGCTCGTTGTTGCATAAGAGGCCTCGGTTGGAAACTCGGTGGATGACCCCTTTGTTCATTATTATTCCTCTATGAGAAATTAGGGTGATCTCTCCACCTCTGGTTGAAAGTGTTAGAGTAAGGTTTGCTTCCACTCCTTTGCATGCCTCTCATGCAATTAGCTTGCCCATGAGACTCACTTGCACCACTTGAACCAATAGAACCCAACATGTTGCATTCTTGAATGTGGTGGCCACTACCACAATTCTTATAAAATGAAGCTTAATCCGCAGAGGTACCCAAAGTCAATCCATCAAATCTCTTTGTCAAGGCTTCCACTTGTGTCGATAGAGATGTCATATTATCAACTTGATGAACACTAACGCCCTTAGTGTAGGAAGATTAATTTGAGAGGGCATCCATTGGTATTAAGATAATGACATCTCTTTAACTAAATCCCTTAACTCTTCTGGTGTCTTGTGCATTAAAGATCCACCTTTAGCTGAAATTAGATTTTTTTATTATTGTATGTCAACCAGTTGGTGAAGCTTTCCATTTGTTGCCAAAGGGAGAAACCATGATGAGGTCATTTTTGTAATAAGTCTTTAAATATCTCCCACCCTTCATGTAAGGATTCTCCTTCTGATTGAGTGAAAGAATATATCTCATTTCTCAACCTGGAGGTCTTAGTGGGAGGAAAATATTTCTCCATAAATGCCTTCGTTAGTTTTCCCCATGTCATGAAGTGGCCCACAGGGAAGGACTTGAGCCATTTCTTTGGGTTATCCCTAAGGGGGAAATGGAATAATCTTAACTTAATTGTGTCCTTAGTTACACCATTCATCTTAAATGTGTTGTATATCTCTATAAATTCATCAAGATGTGTATGAGGAATCTCATGGGCTAAATCACTATACTGATAAGAATTCTGAATCATTTGAATAATGGCCGACTTTATCTCAAAATTGTTGGCATCTACTCCTAGCCTTTGAATCGGACCTCCCATATCATTGAGATCCGCTCTTGCAAAATCTTGCATTGTTCTCCAAATTTGAGCTCTAATGGCTTGGCCATTTCTGTTGCTAACACCATTTCCATTTGCTGACTCTTTCTCTGATGACATTCCTAACTCCCTCAACTATGTCAACACCATTATTACCTTCCATGTTTCTAGGTACCTCTAGGTTTTCAAACTTGACCTCCTCTTCCTCTTCCCCAAGTGTATCTTTAGAAGTCTCCGGATTTGGTCATCGGCCAAAGCTAACTCTCGCTTTTTCCTTTCCCTTCTCAAGGTCTTTTGTAATTTCAGATTGTAAGGAAGAATTCAGAAGGATTTATCTCTAGTCATATACCAATACCTAAAATACAATACAAAGATTAACCAAAAATTAAATAAATAAGAAAATAAAAGGCTAAATCAATAGTTTTGGATTTATTGCTAATGTTGATTATATCAAACTGTAAATAATCCTTAGCAACAACTAAAAAAATTTGATGTGTGCTAACCATAGCACCCACATGTGCACAAGGTCATACCAAGTAATATAACCGGTGATCCCAGTATCATTCTCCTAAGGGTTTAATCAACCAAGCACTAACTCACTCTCCTAAGCTATTGCCTAGCTCACTAATAAATTACTTTGATTAATGACTTTAAACTTAAACTAAACTAATCGATAATTAAAGATCAAAAATAAACACAAGGATAAAATTCACGATGAGAAACTTCTACTTAGACTTCGACTCGTAATTGACTAAATTGCATAAATAATCAACAACTCAATGAGAATTTAAGGCATACAATAAGTGGGATTTTCACATACAAACTAGGTTTAATCCTCTCTAAAGCAATCAAATCCCTAATTCCTAAGTAAAGGAAGGAAATCTCTTCTCACAAACAATCAAATAAGAAAAACATTAAGAAACATGTGAAACAAACATAAACCCTAGGAGTCTACACCTTTATCTCTAGTAAATATAGCAAACCTAAATATCTTTAAGTTTTCAAAACCCAAACTTTCTTTCTCTAGCCAAGATTAGGCAGCAGTAATCATCAACAAGCATGCCTTAAAGATGAAAAGTGTAAAAATTATTAATCAAAAACACTCCTTGAAGAAAACCCTAAACATTTATTGAGTATAAAAGTTGATTAATTCATACAAATATCAAATACTTATCTACTCTAGGTAGACAATAAGTATTTAGTTCATAATAACAAGATTACAACAGAACGTTAAAAAAAAAAGAAAAAGAAAGAAACCAAGAAACCCATATGGATTCTTAGCATCTACACCCAAACCCTCAATACCTTTGTTGAATCTTAGTTGAAACTTGATCTTGAAGTGCAAATCCCTCTTAAATCTTGCTCCCTAGTGTGCTTTTTCACAATCTTATCTCTACTAAAGTTTAGAAACTAAGAACTTCTAAAAACTTTTAAAAAGCTGTATAATTTTTCTATAGTCTACTATTTATATTATTGGACTTCTGCATGGTCACAGCCTCCAGTCACGGTAATGAAGCAAGGCATGACAAGTGTTCTCTTTGCCCTCCTTTCATTTCAGTAGCTATTTACTAAATCACGGGCCTAGTCATAGTCGTGACTGAAGGCCATAATCATATGGATGGCTACTACACTGAGTTTGTGCCTTGAGCTTTTAGTACAGCAGTTCATCTTACAAACACAGGCTGTGGTCATGCCCGTGAACCAAGCCATGACAGCTTCAAATGCTCTTTTCTTGCTCCTTTTTGCCCTAGTTGCATGCCAAATCCAATTTTTTTGTGTTACGTAGCTCCGGACTAATGTTTAGACCTAGAAAAGCTGAAAACATACTAAAATAAGAAAATTAAATGCAATTGGACTCAAAAAATAGCCAAGAAACAAAGTTAAAACTAGGTTCATTGGGTCATTATCACAGTCATATCTGTTGTCATCCATGACAAGTATGAGATACATGTTGGTATGGAGGTAGTGAGTCTCAAGCTATAGACATGTGATGTCGTGACAACATGTGGACGTACTCATATAATGAGTAAGGTGAATAGTGACACTAGATGATAGATGCATGGGTTTTATCCACTAGTCAATATCTTATCATCTAGATCATAATTGTACATATAATCCTTAGACTTGAGGTGGCATGTTATCTAGCATATAAATGGCTATGGTTTGTTACTACTTACATACAGATGCTATCCAAGTATTTATATATGGCATATGGTGGCCATAATCAATGATATGTTAAGATAAGTGATCTTCAAGAAAGGATTCAGTAACTTGGATAAACAAGGAAGGAATCTTATGACTTCTGGTTGTTTTTGATACTCAAATCCTTGGTCGAGGTAGTTAAGATTCACTAGAAAGAGTTTCTAGTAGGAACCAATTTATCGAGAACTGAACTAGATAAAAGTCATATGATCTGGCATATAGGGTTTGATTATTCCATGACCTTAGCTAAGATTGAAAATCCATAATAAAAGGATTCGAGTGCATAGTAATTACGATTAAGGGGTCCATGCAATGTTAAGGATACGATCACTAACATTCATTTCTAATTAGGTGGTCGTGATATATTATTCTAGGCATCACTCATGATTTATGGGACTAAGTTTGCAATGGGATTACATACTTAGAAGAAAGAAAAGAGTTTTATTTGTCCCATTGCTAATTAGAATATGAACCTAGTAAGTTACACATCATAAAGCAATTCTCATAGCTTGGAATTAAATCATATTAATAACTAATTAATTAAAGAGTTTGATTAATTATTAATGATGATTGAATTAAACTTGTAATTAGATTTTCAAAGACCTTAGCATGTCTTGAAGTTTAATTCATAAAGGGATTAATTCAATTATGTCATAGTTTGTATAAGATACAAATGGGCAGGAATAATTGAAATTGTTTTGGACAAACATAAAATAATTAAGTTTTACATGAGATGTAAACTTAATCCACATTAGATGTCGCTAATCAAGGGTTAAATTGATTCTTACTAATCTTAAGCTTAATCTAGTTGACTAATTAACTAGTCAAATAGTCAATTATAAACTAGAACAAGCAGACTATCTTTCTAACATTCTTTTCCGTAATTTAAAGAATAAGTAGTTGGAAGAAATATGGGTATAAGTAAGATAGGTTATCATCTTTTTCCCTAATATAGGAACTATTCATCTTCTTCTACAAGTGTTAGAGAGAGAAGCTCTGTAAGAGTTAGAGAGAGAAAGTTTCAAACACCACACCAAAATAGAGAGAGGGATTTTATCTTTGAAAAAGAGTTCTAAACTCTTCTTCTATTCCTTTAAGAAAGGAGTGTGTGGAGAGCTCATAGTCCAAACCAATTCCTACATCTCAAGTTCCCAAGTAAAGGAGCTAGAACCAAAAGCATTTGTGCAATCAAAGAGAGCTAGTACAAGTTTCTTAAAGAGAAAATGAGATTAAGCCTTGGGAAGCTTTAGTGTGATTTGAGCTCGAGACTTCTCACTTGAGAAGCTCAACAAAGGATGGAGTTAAGGTATTTGATGGTTCAAACCCTCTCCTAAGTTATAATTGTGTTTTACATAATAATTGGCTAAAGAATCCTTGATTAAGATTATGGGTCCAAATTAGGGCTTACACATTTATCAAAGAGTTTGATAAATGGCTAAACCTTCTATATTAAAAGAGTTTTAACATAGAATAAGTTTTTACAAAAGTTTTGAAAACTAAAAACTGAATCTCCTAGATTAATGCTTTTGCTTCCACTACGCGGCTCATAATTTTTCCTTTAAGTGGTAGCTGAGCCACATAATTTTTTAGTAGAACTAAGGTCCATCAAGGGGATACAGGCATATGGAGCTCTCCCATACAACTGTATGCTCTTCTCAAACTAGCTCCCTAAGTCTTTAAACTGGTATACAGACATATAGAAGAAATTCTATATGACTCTATGGTCCTAAAAGGATTGTATCCAATGCCACTAGACTAGCATTCACCTATATATAAGTATCTATATATGGTCATATGGACTTGTCCATACACCCGTATAGGCAGAACCTATACGACCGTATGCTAGCTTAGTAGCTTACATTGGTAATTAATCATCACATATTAGTATATAAGAGTTAAATATTAATGTAATGTGGTATTCTTGGCATGTATAGATGATAATGGACTTTTAACTTAATAAATGACTTTGTGGGCATGTAATATTCTTTTATTATATAAAAGGTTTGTAATTAAGTGTTAATTGCTAGTTTAGGTTTTCTATTCATTGAGCCTGTGAGCTATCTTATTTTGTAATCTCACCTTGGTATGCCAATGATACTTTATGTACACAAAAGTTATGGAGATGCAAGAGTAAGAGAAAGGTTCAACCCATGAAGATTTCTAGTGGGAGCATGAAGACTAGTGTAGTTAAAAATGCTTATAATTTGATAACCTAAATAACCCTTACTCATTCCTTATGGCTAGGAATTG
>CAOJBK013317818.1:0-11264 GCA_948294925.1 Codiaeum variegatum
GATTGGACCCATAAGTTCAACCAAGGATAATCTCACCCATTGTGTGCAAAACACAAGTTGAACAAAGAAATGTTTGAAGTAAAAATACCTCTCGCCCTCCTTTATTGAGATCCTCAAGTGCGAAGCCTCTAGTTCAAAACATACCTAGCTTATCCCAAAATCTTGTTCCCTAATTCTCTTTAAGCAGCTTGAATCTTTTCTTATTGGCTACCCAAATGTTTGATTGTTTCTCCTTTACTTAAGAACTTGAGACTTTAGGATTGGCTTTGGACTTGAATGCTTCTCCACACTCCTTTCTCAAAGGTTAATTGAACAAGAGTTTGTATTTGAAGAACACTTCTTCAAAACAAACTTTCTCACTCAATTTTGTGCAAATTTGAAGCGTTCTCTCTCTAACTCTTAGAGATCTTCTCTTTCTAACTCTTTGGAGAAGATGATGAATAGTTTCTCCATCTCTTCCATTTGCTTGAGTGTGAGAGTGAGTGTTAGGCAAAAAAAATGATGCCATTACCTATTTATACCCCATACCTTTTCCTTAAATTAAGGAACCATGTTGGAAAATTATGGTTACTTATTCCAGTTGATATTTGACTAAATGATTAGTCAATTAGTCAAATAGATTAAGCATATAATTAGTAGGAATCAACTTCAAACCTTAATTAATCACATCTCATGAGGATTAAGCTAACATCTTATGTTAAGCTTAATTGTTTTATTTTTTTGTCCAAAACCATTTCAATTAGTCATACCCATTTGTATCTTATAACAACTAAGACATAATTGAAATTTCCTTTTGTGAATTAAACATCTAGACATGCTAACATCCTGAAAATTTAATTACATGTTCAATTCTATCATCATTAAGAATTAATTAAACTCTTTAATTAATCATTAATATGATACACACATGCTAATGGGAATCACCATTTGGTATGTGACTTACTAGGTTCATGTTCTAATTAGCAATGGGGTAAAGAAAACTCTTTTCTTACCACCATGTGTGTTAACCTAATTCCCCACTTAGTCCTATAAGTCATGGGTAATGTCGAACATAACATGTCACGAATACCTAATTAGAAAATGAATGTTGCTACTGATATAATTTAGTATCTACTTATATTGGAGATTCTGCATTAGTTAAAATTATCTCAAAAAATGTAGAAACAAAAACATAAGACGAATGGATTCAGCATGTTAGCTTGAGAATTGATTAGGTGGTTTACGTCATGTGACTAAAAAAATTTTTTAGTATCATTTTTATTAGTTTTTTTTAAAAAATTTGTTATATGTATTTCAAAAATATAATTATGAAATTTTTGATTTTTGATTTTTACTTTTTAATATTTTGATAAATTCAATTTCATGAAATGGTAATTTGACAATTATTTTTTTTTGTAGTTTCCATATTATTAATACTATTAAAATTTAAATGTTTAATATTTTAAATTTTTTTATTACTCTTTATTATAAATTAGTTATTCAGAATTATAATCTAATTGCATATTTTATTTTAGAATGTATGACTAATATTAATATTACTATTACTCAAATATGTAATACACATTCAAAATTAATTACTATCAATGACAATATTTTGTTATTATAATTTAAACTAGTCATTTATTACACGCGATGCGTACACATCAATTCCACTGCGTGCATATCAATTATTCTACTAATGTTAATTACATGGTTTGAAGTGATAGTCTTGTTTTAGCAAACTTTCAACTCTTAAAGTGATTTTTTTAAAACAAGTTTTAAATTAATTTTTATTGTTATCTAAGTTATCATGTTAGTTTAACTATTTAAAATTAAAATTTTATGTGGTTAATTGAAGGCTTATGGGATCAGTTAATTTATTTATTTTTATTTGTTTTATCTAGTATTTTATTTTTTTTGAAATTTTAAAATGAAGATTTATTATATTATTTTTTTTATGTTTAGTAGGAAAAAAATTGATAGTTCAAAAATTTATACCTCAGTAGTTGGCTTAATAAATATTATAGATACGTAAGTCAATACATAATCATTAATCACATAAGAAAAATAATTATTATAATTTTACTTATTTTATTTTTAACTTACAATTTGTAACTTAATAAAAAGTAGAAATTTTAATTTTTTAAATTATTATAATTTAGTAAAATTTATAACTTAAATTTTATTTATTTACTTATTTATATTTCTTATAAATTATTTTAAAAACTTTTTAATTTTTAAAATGTGTTAATTAAATTATGACAAATTTATATTATAAAAAATAAAAATAAAGTAACATGTGGACATAAAACTAGTAAAGTTATAAACTTATTTGATTTAAATTCCAAAATAAATATTATCAATATAAAAATCGTACTTTTTTTAAAATCTAAACAAAATCACTATTATCCATGGATAAATTCAATAAAAATATCTTAATAAAAAATTGTTATCTTAAAATATTTAAATGAATTAACTAATTCATTATCTTAATTAAAGAATGTTTTTTCCCTAAAATTCATCTTTGTTTCTTATTTTATTTATTTTCATTTTCAATTTATTGAAATATATATGAAAATATTGAAGGAGTTATTGGGTCTCGCAACTGTTAACCCATATTTTTGCATCACTAAATCCAACCCGTTAATACGAGCACATAGGTTTAAATTGCATTCAAATAGAACCCTAAATAAACCTAGAAAATCTAAAATAAAAAAAATAAACCGAACCAGATTGAACTGGATCCTGAAAACTGGGCCCAAGCATCAGGCTCAAAACGCCTGCACAAGAGCCTAAATGCATGCATTTCAGGCCTTACACACGCGTTTCAGGCCTTACACATGTGTAAGGGCCCTTATGCGTGTGTAAACTCTAAATGCATGCATTTTGGCTCTCATGCGTGCGTAACGGTTTTGACGCACCGGACCCGCTTTCTGACTTTTTTTACTCGAATTTTTCTATAAATTTGACCCTTCGGTATTCAGTTCGATATACAGTTTTACCCACTCTTAGACATTGAAACTCTGCTGAAATACTCTCGAAATTTTCCTAAACTCTACCTAAAATCAGACCAAATATACCAGACAATTCAATTACAGTCAACATTCAAAGTGATGCTGCTGAACCGATTCAAGTCCGATTCTCAAACAAACTTCTCCGAGCACAATGGAAACACGTTCCGATTTTGTTAAACCATCCGATCCTTTAATTCCAAAGCCCCACAATCCAAAGGTAAATTCACTTGAACAGGATAGTATTTCCTTTTATCTCTGAATAAAGCCCTTAAAATTGACCAGACATTATTTTACATTATCAAAATTCATTTATCTGAAATGATTAATTATAAGTCCTAAAAAACTTATTAGGCAATTCAACTTTATATTGTTATTAATCAAAACCCCGAAATCGATTAATAACCTCTTCGGCTTATTTTTTCTCAAATTAAAACGAATTAGCTTCTGAATACACAAACCAACCAACCCACTATTTTCAAAACAACCTCACCCTTCACGAGAAGAGAGAACGGCATGAGGTTTGATTCCATTCAAAGGGATACGCTGTCAAGCCTGTTCAAAAGGCTTCAACTCCAAAAATCATTTTTCTTTATTTTCCCCTTTTATTTTATTTATTTATTTTATGTATTATTATTTTTTATCCATTGTTTGTATTATTATTATTATTATTATTATTATTATTATTATTATTATTATTATTATTATTATTATCCCATTTGGATTTATAATTAATTTTAGGGAATATGTGCCCTTTCTAAATTTGTGGACTGGAGAAGGGATCTCCTATGTTTCCTTGTTATTTTGATGTATTTATTTATTTATTTATTTCACCTTTGATTCGTTTATTGGGGATGTATGCCTTCCATACTGTCCTTCGGAGCTGGAGGAAGGACCTCTATTTAATTTCCATCATTTTTATCACTTTCTCTTTATTACTGTCATTCATGTCATTATACCTGCTCATGCATCATTTTTGGCATGCTATACTTGTCCACACATCATGAAAGTATGCCATGCATACATGAAAATCAGCTTTTAACCAAATTCATACAAAATTTTTGAAGCTAAAATTATTTAGGAAATGAAAAAATTGATTTTCTAAAATGTTTATATTAATCACGAATCCCAGAACCTATGTTTGGTTTGAGGCTAGTCTTTTCTAATAAAATTGGGTAAAATGTCAAATTTTCTAAATGGAGTTAAAATGGTTTCTTGATCACCCTAAAAATTAATTTTTTCTAAAGATTAAGTGGTACTCAAACTTTTACACTTGCATCCAAAGGACTCATAAGGAGTTCACCCAAAGCGGGACCTGCCGAAACCTCAATGCCATGTGCAATCTAACCCCACACGGTCGGTTTCCTCGAGGCTAGAAACTCGAGGCGTGCTGGCAGCTTGCAGGCTTGGACTGGGCCTCACAGCTGGAGACTCCACTGAGGACATTTGAAACTAACAAAACTAAGTGGATTATTTTTAATAAAAATAACTTTGGCTTAAAATTGTATGGAGTTTGTTTCATGCATCACTTCACATGCACCTTTTATCTTTATTAAAATAAGGGTAGAAAGTAACATCAAGTGAGCTTTCCTCCTTGGGATTGCTTTATCGATAGTGAAATCACCCACTCTAAGGCATACACTCTAATCCTTTGGACTGGATAACAAGGTTGCACATAGCTGTTGGACCCACGGGAACCTCTTTGGTTCACATGTGGTTAGGTATATCGCATCTTTAGTCTTTGGAGAACCTTTAAAACCACCAAACTCTCATGTAATAATTAGAGTTGACCCTAGGTCCCATGTACCCTAAAATCTTTGATATTATTATCATCGTGAAACCTTTTTCATTCATGCATATATGCATCACTACATCAAAAATACTTGAGCTAAGTGAATTGTTCTAGAAAAGTTCTCCAAAAACCTACATTTTCTTTTTCATACCAATTTGCCTACCATTGGCCTACTATTTCAAAAAGCTAATACCATGCATTTTCTCTATCCAAAGGTCACCATGTTGAACATTGGAGCTATCCCACTACCACTGTTCCACCAGTTGATGTTACCATCATGCTTGTTGAAATTCTCAAAAAATAAGTTGAGATCATGAAAAAGCAAAAAGAGACCATGACCATAATGATGCAAGCCTAAGAATAGACTAACTTGGGCAATGTTCAAACCATGATGGCTCAGATTGGGGTCCAGCTAACTAATCATACATCCACTTGATCTAACTCGGGGAAAGAACCTATTACTGAAGATGTGGTCATCTTGCCTCCACAAACTGACTGTGGAAATGTTCACTTCAAAATATACTAACAAATAGCAACTATAAGTATATGGGCTATCGTAGGATAGGATGAGAATCCAAGATCGTATTCCCTTACAGACTGATTATTATGGTTTGATAAGTTTTATTAATTTGTTTCTTAAAGTGAAAGTAAAAGTAAAAGAGAATTATTTTTGATTAAAAAGTAAATAAACAATTAAATTAAAATTCAAGTAAACAATGAATATGAGTATGCAATGTTATGAATGATGTCTAGAGAAATTGACAATTCATAGTCTATACTTTATGATTTTAAACTATTAATTCTATTACTTAGGTTTAACGATCCAATGTTCAATACAATCATTCATATATATAATATAGAGAAAACATGCATCAATAAAAAGATTTAAGACTAAAACTTATGAACCCAATTCATTTTGGAATCTCAATTGAATAGTTTCAGATTTAGACTTCTACTCTTGCTCCATCATCCAAACCCTAACTTAAACTAATTAGTAATCAAGAAATTATTTATAATCGTTAAATCAATTCAATCAAGCAAAAATTAAACCTAATAATAAACTCATAAAAATTAATCATATCAAGACTATTTCATGCTTCAATCTCTAGACAAAAATAAATGTAGTTCATGATTGATTTAAAACTCAACAAATTCACAATAATTCTAAGATAAATCATGCTTAATACCCTTAATGCAAAGAAAACCCAGAATTAACACAATTAAGTTAAGAAACCTCAATTAAAAGTAAAAAAAAACCCAATCTCCTTGGTGAAATTCAACTTCAATATTTAACAAAAACTAAATTGATGAAAAACTAAAGAAAATAATAAAAAATAATTAAAATAATTCTCTATTTAGTATGATTGAGAATCTCCTCCTTTTCTCCCCCCTTCAAAATTAAGTTTTAAAACCCTTTATATAGTATATCCTTGAAGTATAGGGTAAAACTTTGAGTTGTAAACCTCTTAAAATATCCTAAAAGTTCCTAAATTAAGTTGGATAAGAATTTTAATCAAAATAGGAAATAAATAACTCAAAACTCGTACTAAAAATTACACTAGGTAACACATCTAGATTGTGAGACAATTTTGGGCTAGAAAACATTGGATTTAGACTTTTTAGTTATATAAAATTTATAGATCTTTCTTTTAGCTTTCCAATGGTACCTTACGCACCTCAATTGAACATCTATAGCTCAAGTTATGCTGAAAATACTCCAAAGTGTCAAAGTTGTCAGATTTCACATCAGTTTAATCTTTGACAATTTCAAATAGAAAGTGGCACGGCCCTGAAGTCAATTGGCATAGCCTGTGCTGAATAAAAAGGCTCCAAAAGTCTCCAAAAGTTACTCCTTCGTTAGCTTAGGAACTCTGTCTTTCGATCTAATAACACCGTTTTTGCACAAATTCCTAACTTTCTCTAAAAACCACTTAACAAACACATTAAATGCAATTTTTGGGATAAAAATAAACTCAAATGTTAGGAAAAAATATATAAAATTATGCACAAAACAACTCCCTCACACTTAAGCTTTTTCTTGTCCTCAAGCAAAATAGAATAATGACAATGATTAGATAACTTAACTCTCTTAAATTTCTAAATCCAACTATTCAAATAAGCCAAGGGCAAAATTTACTTAATCAATTAACTAAATTTTAAACTTAGAATCTAATTTCAACAATTTTAATGATATTATAGCATAACCAATCATCAAAATTCAAGTTAAATGAATGAGCAAACTTCTTTTTCTGCAACAAAGAAAAAATAAGGCAAATAAAGGTTTTCATGCTTGGGAATTAACTTAATCTTTTTGAAAATAATACACATTTCATAAAAATTTAAACTTTAAGTACATGTACTTTTTTATGTTACTTTTCATTCACATCAAGGAGCTTGACTTAACTAATTTCATCATTATCCTTTTGACGCGAAAGTAAACACTTCGTGGTGCCGACCCCCAGTTACTCAGCTTATCACTTACATCAGCTGACTGCTAGCACTATTCATAGTTCCTTTAGATTGATTTCACTTTGTGAAAAATAGGAACCAATAGAATATGAGATTATTTTCAAAACTCCTTATTTATTTTTATAGTACAAATTTTCAATTTATTCACAATAAATGCAAATTATATCAAAAAGACATCATTAAACTCCTAAGGTTACTAAAGATATTTTGTCAAAACTTTAACCATGCAACATTCAAATCCACATGCTCAAACTTTTAACAAGAATTTCAAATTTTAATCACATGCTAATATCAAGAAAACTCTTTACGTTTAAATTCTAAACTCAAAATTAAGCAATTAATTAAGAAAATTGAAACAATTACCTAAAAGAATAGCCAAATTTTGAAATTTTTTGACAAAAGACACAACTCAATCAAGATTATCAAATCATCACCTTATAGTCAAGACTTATTTTTGCTTGAGTTCAAACTAATCAACAATTAAAGGAAATAAAGAAATATAAGTACAAGCTTTATCCCCTACACTTATCTCACACATTGTCCCCAATGTGTTGAAAAGTAAAACAAAAAGAATAAGAAAAAGGAAAACTTGCCTTTTTCTGTCCTTTTCAAAATCTCGTGATGATTATGCAAATAATATGTGTGTGTATTGATGATCAATCCACAAGCAAAGATTAGAGAGAAAAGAAGAACAACAATTATGAATTCTAAAGTTTATGAATGTCCTTGCTAAATTGTGAGTGTGTGTAAGTGTTTGTAACAAGAATCACATTTAAAAACTAGAAGTGAAAATGCATTTTTAGGCTTAGGCGTACAATGTAGTTTTCATAATGCATGAACCGTGCATAAACCATTCCACTTGTGCCCTCTTTTCAATTCCATATACAGATTCACACGAGGTAGAAGTTATTTGGCACTTCCTCATGCCTTAGTCCATGTGGATCTCTGTTATCCAATATACTCAAGCCATAACTAGTATAGTAAAGCATACGGGTTTGAGCACGACCCATGCTTGGAGCGTATTGATCCGTGCAATTTACTGCTTGCAAACAATTTCATAGAAAAATTTTACCCTTTTACATATCACTTACCATAAACTAATACCTATTTTAGATCTTTAAACTCAAAAAGTCCTACAAATCCATAACCAAAAACACATATACCGATGTATTGTCTCTTGAAAACTGAACTAAAAACACAAAATTAAAAGAAAAACAAAGTAGAAAATATTTTACATCAGTGGGTTGACTTCCATCCAGCACTTCTTTAACGTCATCTTAGCTGGAAGTTAAGATAGGAATAACCTACTTTAGAGGCATTCAACCTCTCACCATGGATCCCAAATTTATTATATTTGAAACAAGACATTCCATGGGTATCATCCCAGCATTCTTTCATATTTTTCAAGCAAGAATCAATAACAAACTTAGGTAACCAAACAAGATCACCTTTTCCATTCAATTTTTTTCTCTTTTTCTTACATTTCTTACCTATTTTTGGTTTATTTTTACTTTGGAATCCATTCTTACCTTCAAGATTTGGTGTGTTCACCAACTCTTGAGTTGATTCATGCATTATCATAGTCAAAGGAAAAATTTCAACTTGAGCACAATGTTTAGGCTCCATAATTTCCTGTACAGCATAACTCTCTAAAGAAACACTATTAACCATATCAATTTTATCATGTAATGGTGTAGGGTTCACATAATTTAACTTCTTGATGTGCAATAGTGTGTGCATGATTCTTTGGTAATTGAAAAACAATATGGTCGTTAACTATTCTTAGGGTCAATTTCACCTCATAGACATCTATGATAGCTCTAGTAGTTGCTAAAAATGGTCTACCTAAGATAAGTGAGTTCTTAACATTTTCATCCATATCAACTACCATAAAATTAACTAGAAAGATAAATTTTCTAACCTTAACCAACATATCCTCACCTACCCCCTTAGGGTAAATAATAGATTTATCAACTAATTCAATTGTGAGATGTGTTGGTTTAGGTTCTCCTAAACCTAAGGCCTTAAAAAATTTTAGGGGAATTATACTAAGACTTACACTTAAATCAGCCAATGCTTTCTCAATATTTAAACTACCTAAGAGATAAGGAAAAGTATAACTTCATGGATCTTTAAGCTTTTGAGGTAGCATAGTAACATTGCAAGAGCTTTCTTCAGATAATTACACAATGGACACCTCCTCCAACTTCTTTTTCTTCTCAAACAACTCCTCCAATGCTTTCACATACTTAGGCATCAACATCAAAGATCTAATAAAAGGCATATTTATATATAATTGCTTCCACTTTCTCAACCTTAACAACCTTAACCTCTACCATTTTCTCTTCTTTTTCATCATGATTCCATCGAATGATAGAAATAGCCTTAGCCTGCTCAGGTTGGCTAGGTAGCTTACCCCTTTGGTTTACTTGTAGTTGAGTTGCTACTTGACTAACTTGAGTTTCAATTCTCATTACCGATGCCTCAGTGAATCCAATCTTCTATTTGTGGCTTCTTGAGCTTGATTACTTGCTTGAATAAAGGCATTCAAGCTAGTTTCTAAAGTAGACAACCTTTGTCCAAAATTATAAGACTCACCTTAGTGTTGTTGTTGAAATTGTTGTGGTTGATTATTGTTCCTCCAACCAAAATTAGGATGATTTCTCTAACTCGGATTATATGAATTGGAATAAGTATTATTTTGAACCTGTGGTTGGAATCCATCTAAAACTTGAGCTTCCTCTAACTCACTTGAAACAATATCAAAACTAGAAGAACAAACATTCGCATTATGTCTAAAGATACCACATACCCCACACACTTGTTAAACTTTAGCAAGTCAATTTCCATTCCTTTTTAGCATCTCAACTTGGCGAGTGAGCTCAGTTATTTGTGCTACGATGTCCTTACTATGCGAAACTTCATGTGAACTGGCTCTCCTAGCTCTCACACTATTTTATTGAGAATTAGTTCCAAGTGTCTCAAAAAGTATAAGAGCCTCATCAGGGGTTACCTCACTCATAGAACCTCCAACTGTGTTGTCAACTATCCCTTGGTTTTGATAGGTCAGCCCATCAAAGAAAAATTTATTTAGTAATTACAAAAGATAATGATAATATGGGCATTGCATTTGCAATAGTTTGAAGTGTTACCATGCCTCATGGAGTGACTCTCTTTCCATTTGACTAAAATTAACGATCTTTGTACGCAAGTCAAATGTCTTTTAGTGGGAGTAAAATTTTTGCATAAATGTAGTGTATACCTTTTCCCATGTAGTCAAAGAATTAGGAGGCAAAGTCATCAACCAAGTCTTAGCAGCATCTTTCAAAGTATGAGGAAAACACCTCGTTCGTAATTGATCCTTAGTCTGACCTTGAAGAGGAATGGTCTGAATAATATAATAGAAATCTCAAATAAAGTTCAAAGGATCCTTTTTTTCCACCCTATGGAATGATGGAAACATGTTCTAGTGAATAGATTTCAGCTTATAATTTTTAGAAGCCGTGTCCAAACGGATGCAAGAAGTAGCTGTATGAATGATTGGCTTAGCAAATTTCTTCATAAGTCTCCTTTCGTCACACATGATTCTTAGTGGATTTGGTTTTATGCTTCGATCCTGCTCACATTATCAACAAAAAGGAAAAATATCTCCTTCAAGAGATTTTCTTCCATTCGTAAAATATAGAAAATAAAATAAAATAAAAATAGTAAACTAAAAATTAAAGAAAGAAACAAAGCAATAATGCCTAGCAAAGTCTTTTAAATCAACTTCCCCTATAATAGCGCCAAAAACTCATTTGCCTCAAAATATATTAACAAATAGTGACTATAAGTATATGGGCTATCATTGCTCAGGATGAGAACCCAAGGTCATATTTCCCCACAGACTGATTATTATGGTCTGATAAGCTTTATTAATTTATTTCTTAAAGTGCAAGTAAAAGTAAAAGAGAATTGGTTTTAATTAAAAAGTAAATAAACAATTAAATTAAAATGCAAGTAAACAATGAATA
>CAOJBK013320014.1:0-25778 GCA_948294925.1 Codiaeum variegatum
TTTTTCCCTTTTTACAATAGCTTGAAGGGATTTTACCCAAATACAAATCAAACACCAAGTGTTTAAGTGATTTTAAGCCTTAAAAAGACTTATTACAAGTAGTATAAGAGCTAGGAAGAATAAGACTTAAGTGTTTTTAGCTTTTGGCTTCAACAACTAAAAGATATGAGATTAATATAATGTTCTTGAAAATAAAGTAGGAATAAAAATACAAAATTTATGGCTCTCTAATCTTTAGAAAATGAATAAGAGTATTATAACAAGATCCTTTAAAGTTCTAGAGATGTTTCCTTTATATGTTGTCTTAAAAAAGTCATTTTCCCTTTAAAATGTTCCAATTTTCAGAGGTGAGATAATCTCTGACACATATATTTTTTTTGTCAGATCATACATCTACACAGCTGTGTGGATTTAGTGCACATGGCTATGTAGTACAATCAATTTGAATTTCAAAATTTTTGACATGTTACATGGTAGTGTAGTATTCCTCTGCACAAATCTACATGATTGTGTAGCCAAGAATCTTCAAGATCCATAAAGGTGTTTAGGTCTGAGGATTTTTTCCTCAACCTGATAGATAATTACACATCCCTGTGGAATTTTAGCTTCTAAGTCTACACAGATGTGTAACATATCCTACACGACTATGTAGCTTTGGGTGCCAAACTTTTACACGGCTGCATACCCCTAAATTACCTTTAAATTCAAACTATATCCTTAAAACTTGACAACATCAAAGGTTACCAATGATCATATTATGAAAAATTAGCTTAAATTAAACAAGATTTTAGTATCATCAAAATATAAAGGGGATAACAAAGTTATTCATTTGAAATATTATAATAATTAAATAGATATCATATTATAATGAAAATAAAATGAATAATCCCATGGTATCGCAAGTGTTAATATAGTTTATATAATTATAGTATGTTAGTGCATGGGGAATGCTAACATTGAGGTATGAATTTTACATAAAAGATCAAACAAGAGTGCCAAAAATTTTTTTAGCCAATTAGACATTTAAAAATTCAATTTTGCTCAACTAAGGTTTAATTGGATGAGAATACACTAATCGGTCTTTCCAAACACAAATAAAAAAAAGATTTTCTTGATGTTCTAGTGACTTTCCTTAACCATCATTCTAGGGGTCCCTTACATGGCTCCATCACCGATTGCTATCCCTCTTTATGCTTTTTTCTTTCCATCATAAAGAATCTTTCTTAAATAAAGTCAAGTTGGTTCATTTTCTTATAAATTTAGTGCCCAATCTATATGGGTTAAGATTTATCAATTTTTGTTATGGTAGTTCTTAGTCATGTGTTAAAGTTTTGGGGTATTACAATGGCCTTGTCAGAGATTGGATTAACCTAAAACCTTTACCATGGTGATGAGCTCATGTTTTAAATGGTGAAACTCATATATTTTTTTTACCATTAAGGTGTAATCTTCCTAGATTAAGCTTAGCAATAATGGTTTATGACTCGTATGAGAGGCTGTGCACCAGAGATGGAGACAGAGCTACTTCGATCTATGATGATTTAAGTGGTTCATGCCTTTCATTAATGGGTTTCTTTTTCTTTCTTGAAAGGCTAAAATTTCCAAGCAATAAGTTGTTTAGGTGGTTAGCAAGATCGATGGCCTTAATTAGGCATTTTGCTTCTTCATTATTGTTGGAGGTATTAAAGGTTGAGGCAACGACAACGATAAGAAATAAAGGAGTGAAGCTTCTAGGATTAGGGTTTCTATGTGTTTAGACTTTTGTAAGCCAATGGGCCATGTCTTTCTTAGCCCATGGGTCTAATGGTTTTTTGGGTTTTAAGTAAAAGTAAAAAAACCTAAATGTGAAAAGGTTATTTTTCTATTTAAAGAGTTTGGACCATGGATGTATCTTTGTAATTATATTGTTGTTTGGGATTTTTTCCCTTTAATCTAATAGGATTTCTTTAGGAGAAAAAAGGGTTTAATTGGACGAATCTTCATTTTAAACAAACTTAGAGAACCCCCTCTTCTTTTCATTCTCTCCTATGGTTTTATCACATCTCTTAGTCGCCTCCAGATTTGTATGGGGTGACCCATAATGGCTTTTGTTACCATTAGGTGGGCAATTTTTGTGTTTTTCCATGGATCTACTATTTAATAAAGTTTTTTTTAGTGGCGTTTGCAAGTTTTGGAGAGATCCAAAGGTTGGAATCTTATATCTATAGTTCGTATTTTAAGTTTTTGTTATGAGCTTTTTTTGTTAATCTCCTTATTATCCACGACATAATGTTCAACTCCACCTATAATATTTTCTGGCTCATCCAATGTGGTGTTCATTATTTTGTGAAGGTCGTGTCTATTTGTTGTTGACTAGGGAAATTTATATTTTACAAAGGATTGATAGTCTCATATTGGATTTTAATGTATAGATTTCTCAAAGAGCAATGTCATAAATAGGGACAGAGGGAGCTAAACAATTCTAGAGATATAATGGTCATTTTGATAATTTATATGTAAAAATTGAAAATAAAAAGAAAATAATAAAGACAATCCTAACACCTTTTTCCCAAATAAGACAATCATAACATTTTTTTTCTCAAAGTGAAACATGAAGCTTCATTTCAATTATTTTCCACATTTACCCATCACATTTCTTCTTTTTTTTAACCTTTTTAAAGAAAATTTGTCTCTAAAATAGAAATTTATTATTAATTAAATATGATTACAAATTAATTTTTTTCTTAATAATGGAATTTTTTTTATATTATAGAGTCATTATTCTCATTGGTCAATGTACCATTAATTATAACCACAAATTAAATATAATTATAAATTAATTTATTTTATAATGTTAACATATATTTAATATCTATCGATTTAAAATAAAAATTTATTACTATTTTATTTATATCTATATATTTTTTATTAGAGCCATTGAATGAAATTTCTACCTTTATCACTGGTCATAAAGCCAAGAATGTGCTCTATCCCTTCAATGGCTTGGATTGTGTTATCTAAAAGGTGAGTTAATCAACTTGTGGATTACTTCCCAAATAACCATGTTCATCTATAAATCTTTCTTTGGTGGGCTTAGAAACAGAGTCTAAAGTGGTGTCATGTTTATCACCAATGTTGGAGTGGTGGTCGGTGATGAGGATGATGGCTTTTAGAAAGTGCTGTAGCTCTAAGAGCATTTGTGGATCATGATAATTTGTTAAGGTCTTTTCCTTTATATTGTTTAGGCTTTAAGCCTTGTTAATTAAATCCAAAAATTATAATGGATAATGTTTCTAATCATGGTTGGTCCTAGCTTGTTCCATATTTGCTTTTATTATTCTTGGGTTTCCTACCCTTACAATGCAAGTATAATTTTGTGAGAGCAAAGGGTGGATGGACACTAATAGAGACATCACCACTCATTGCTAAAGTGAGTTTGATGGGATGCTATGTCAATTTATATGGATAAAGATGGTTAAAGATAAGAAATTTTACTGCCAACTAGAATGAGGGAGATGTTAACATCAATTGGTAAAAAAATAATAACTTTTTATGGAGATTAAAATTAACTTAAGCTCATATCAAACAACAAATCCTCCTATAATGGAATTCATAATCCTCAATCCTCCTTAATAAATGTGCTTCGACTAAAAAGGTCAAAGTAATCTATGATTTCAATTTAAGAATATTGAAGGATATCGTAATGAATCAAGTATTGACATTACTAACACTCAACCTAAGTAATTGTTTATTTAAAGAAGCTATTTTTATTGCTTTAAATTTTGAGTATATGGTAATTAATAAATGGTTTTATGATTATTTGATAATAAAATTATTAATTGATTCCATCATAATTCATTTTGTAGTTAAGGTGTAAATATATTGAATGGTTAGTGGGTGGGTAGTTGATGAATAAAAGTTAGTTGGTCTTTTCACATTACTTTGGGAATTGGAACGTCTATCACAATAGTAGTTTTCCACATATGATTATTTTTACACATGACAGGTGACAATGTATCTTCATTTAACATAAACTATAATATCAAATGTGTGTCAAAAGAACTTATTTTTATATTTTACATAATTTATATGATATCAAAACTCACTAAAATTGTATTTTTTTTCTTTTATTTTTTATATGGTTGTGATAGTCAGAGTATAGTTTGAACTCTCAATTTTGCATCCCTTGCCAAGTGAGCCTTACAAGAGCTAAAATTCGATAATTTAACTTCTATAAGCTTAAATCATCTAAAATTGAAAAAATAAGAATTAAACACTTCAGACTTGCTTTGTTTTTACCTTAAAAATACTCTTAGATCATTAAACACTGAATAAATGGGAATAACAATAATCACCTAAAATGGATAAATCTGAGCCAAAATGGTGGAAATAGGCTTCATTATGGTGTAACAAAACATTGCGGTGCATTTGTCCATAGAGGTATACAGCAAACTGCGGCTACTTGTTATTGCTCACAATCCTTTGTAATCACTTACAACCTCCTACGACTGCCGCATCTTGTCCAATTGGTCTACTATTCATTCTTTATATATATTTTAGCCCAACATGTACCAAATTCATCCCAAATGTCCTTTATACATACCAATACCCTTCACTAGTTTTATGGAGACTTTTTTTGTAGTATCAAACCCTTATTCTACTCTACTAAATTCTTAAAGTTCTATATACAAGAATTCTCTCCCTACTAATATTATTATTTCATGAAAACTCTACCACGACTAAAATTATATTTTAATTAAAGTTCTACTTCTAAAAGTGTTCTTCCTTAAACTTACCTTTTCTTAAAATTGCTTATTCTAATCCTCTTAGATCGTGTTTAATTTCAAGAATATATGATTGATTGGAAAGAAATTAAAGGGAAAGGGGAGTAGTGGTTTGGCCGAATGGTTTGGGCAATGAAAGGGAGAGATGAGTGTTTGTTTCTTTCTAGTTTATTTTGTTTAGGAAACAATAATGTTTGGATGGGGAATTGAATCCTTTTTATACCTTTATTGGTGTCTAATTATGTTAAAACTAATCCCATAATTAGTTCTTTAATTTTAATCCTTAGTAGTACTAAATCTATGAGTTAAAATGTAAAAAAAAAAAAAATTAATGGTGATTAAAAGATTGACTAATCATTCTCTACACTATTAACTTAGACTTAAACCTTACTTTATGATGCTAATACCTTATAAATTTGACTAAGTACCATGGTCAACTCTAGGACAAGTGACAAAAAGGCAATACTTTTTATTTGAGTCAATCACATCAATGGGGACATAATCATTTTACGTCTAATCATAAAAATTTCTCTCTTCAATTTTTATTTCTTTTATTCAATCTTTATTTTCATTTTTATATTTAAATTTTTAAAATGGATGATAGAAAATATTATTTTTTTATTCAATCATTTAGTCTAAAATATAAATTTCAAATTCATTTACTGCACATGATAACTTAATAAATTAAAATTTAGTTATTTCTAAATTAGATTACATAAGGTTAAACTTCAACTTTTAAGTATTTATTTGATGATTGTGGTCCTTCTAATTTATGATTTTATAAAATATTTCATTTTCCCCTAGCAATAAAAAACTTTTGGCTGTAATATTGCTTCGGTGTTGGCCAGCTCATTTCGACGCTCGTTCGATCGAATCATTACTTCTTTTCAGTATGCTCTTGAACTGATGATCGAAATAATCCTTCCTTCGAAACTTTCTTATTTTAGTCGATTTTCTAATTTCCTTATTATATTTATCATTGTATCTATCTCCAATTTTGCCATCGATTGGCAAGTCAGAGGATACAATAATTTTGGTGTAATGGATTTTGATGGACATTATAACTAATTAATTGATATACATATAAAAATTTTTAAAATACAAACTTTGGTCCACACACACACAAATATATAAATATATATAAAATACATTAAAATTCAATATTTAAATCCATTATACATATAAATTAGATTTATTATTATATCAATTATATAAATAAACTTTAAAATGATAATGGATTTGATGTCTAAGAGGGGGATGAATTGGACTCTTTTTCGACTAGTCAAAGTTTTGCACAAATTATATCCTAACTTAACTGATCAATATAAATTCAAGTTGTTTTCAAGTTACTAGATGAAGCACAGATTAGCTTATTAGAAGCTTCTATCAATTCTTGTTCACTACAAAATATACTGACCGAAAGCGACCACAACTATACGGGCTATCATAGTATAAAATGAGCACCCAAGGTCATGTTTTCTCAAGTAACTTGCTACTGATTACTTGTTTTGGTTTTGCAATTAAAAGTAAACATAATTTGGTTTTTATAAAGAAAATAACAATTAAACTAAAAGCAGTTAAAGTGAAAGATGTAGATATGTAATGATATGAGAGAGTCTTGAGATCTAACAATTCGTAGTCAATCATCTATGAACTTTTCAAAATTGAGTCAATCAATTATGTCAAGCGATCCAATTTTCAATACAATCATTCACTAGAGCTAATCATATAAGAAATTGTATTCATAGAAGTAATCTAGTGAAAACATGCATCAATTATTGAATTTAATCCTAATACTTATATTTCTAATTCATTTTACAATCCTAATTGAATGAGTTTTGGGTTTGGATTTCCACTCTCGCTCCATCACTCAAACCCTTAATTAAACTAATTGGTGATCAAGAAATCATTTTTAATCAATTAATCAATTCTATCAAAGCAAAAGTAAGGCACAATTAAGAGACCTAATCAATATATTCATATCATGACTAATTCATGCAAACCTCTAGACAATGATGAATGTAGCTCATAATTGGAATAAAATTTAACAAATTATCATTAAAAATCATGGGAAACATGCTTAAGCTCCTAATACAAAGAAACTTAATGGATAATTAAAGCAAAAGGTTGAGGAAATAAACCTTTGAAAGAGTTGCAAAAATTCTCAATATCTTGAAGAATTTCTAGCTCACAATATTCTTACAAGCCAAATCAAATGAAGAATTAACTAAATCTATGAAAATTTGATGAATTCAAAAGGAAATATTGCTCAAAACCCTAAAAGAACTCAAGATCTATCCCTAGATCTTCTATCTAGTAAGGAATTGATAATAAATCAGAGCAAAAGTCGATTTTAAATATTGTCTGGAAAAGTTCGTCCGTACGACCAAAACACATTTGTACTGGCTTGTGCAAGTGTTCTCATCTCGTACAAACCCTTCAAAGTGATCCAGAGAGTTGTACGGGGAAAACGCCTGCGTACGACTAGATTTGGGTTTGATACGACCCATACCCAAGATGACTTTCAACTCAGTAATTTGTACAGTCTAGCTCAATCTATACGGCTACAGCCCCATACATACTGTTTAAGAAAATTGCTCTCTCAATCTTTGCTCGTTCAGGAACCTCGTCTTTAGCTTCAAAACTCCATTTTTGCATAAATTTCCAAACTTTGCTAAAAATCACTGAACAAACTAATTAAATGTAATTTTTGGATAAAAATCAACCTAAACATGGAGGAAAAATAATGAAAAATACACCTAAAATAACTTCCCACACTTAAGCTTTTATTTGTTCTCAAGCAAAACAGAACATCGACAATGCATTGATAACTTAATATTCTTGATCAAGTCATACAAAACTAAAATTTTCATCAACTGCTTAAACAAATGAAGGTCAAAATTCTCTCAATTAACTAACTAAATCCCAAATTTAGAAATCAATTTCAATAATTTCAGTGACATTATAGCATTTTTAAGCACCAAAATTTAGGGCTAAATAACTTAGCACACTTCTTTAATGAAATAGAGTTAAAATCAGACAAATATAAGTTTTCATGCTTAAGAGCCAACTCAACCTTCATGAAAATAACACACATATCATGCAAATTTTTACTTTTAATTTCATGCACTTTTTTTTTAATTTTATTTTATTCACTTCAAAGGGCCTAACTTAACTGATTACGTCATTAGCCTTTCGATGCAAAGGTAAACACTTTGTGGTGCCTACCCTCGATTACTCAACTAATCATAAATATCAGTTGGTTACTAGCACTATTCATAATTCCATATATTTATCTTGCTTTGCACAAAACATGAACCATCAAAATATGGAATTATTTTCAAAGATCCTTGTTTATTTGTGCAAACTTTTATTTACTTACAATTCATGCATGCTATCACAAAAAGGTGTCATTAAATTCCTAAGATTACTATAAATGTTTTGCCAAAATTTTAACCATGCAACATTAGAATCCTCAATACTAAAAAATTTAACAAAAATTTTGAAATTCAACTATACCATAATATCAAAGAAATTTTTTACTTAAGATCTCCAAATTCAAAATTTAATCACCAACAAAGAAAATCAAGATAATAACCTATAAGAATAGTTAATTTTTGAAAACTTTTGATAAAAAATATGACTTAATAAAGATTGGTGATTATTAATACATTGTCAACACTTATTTTTACTTGATTCGAATAATGCAATCATTCAAGGCATATGAAATAAAACATTGAACACAAGCAAACCACCCCTCTCACCCTCCCTCCCTCCTTCCTTCCAACACCCTCCCCCCCCCCCCCCCCCACCCCAACACACACACACACGCACACATTTATTTCACACATTGTCCTCAATATATTGAAAAATAAAATTAAAGAATAAAAAAAGGGGAAAAGAAGCTTCCCTTAATAGATGATTATTTGCATAACAACTCTAAGGATGAACCTGACAATACCATTGTATTACTATTCTAGGTGCAATTTTCACTATTTTGCCCTATATTTAAGAAGATTTTTATCTAGAAATTGTGTTTAATTAGTTTGTTATGTTGTTTTCAGCAAAATTTAGGAATCTATGTCTAAACAGAGTTTTCAAAACTAAAAATGAGGTTTTCTGAATGAGTGAAGATCAAAGGAGCGATTTTTAAGGATTAAAGGCTTATGTTGCACTTATGGGGTCGTACGAGGTGACAAAAGGGTTGTACAAATTGATTTGAGGCGTACAACTTTCTGAGCTGAGATTCACTCAATCTACGGTGCCGTATGCAGGCGCTAGGCCCATACATCTTGCTGGACTAGATTGAAACTTTAGTACTGGTTGAGAGAGTTTGTACGAGCCCGTACAAACTTATTTGACCTGTATAAATGTTGTTTTACTAGCAATATAAATAAATGATTTTATTTATTGGGAGGTATCAATTCCATACTGATAAGAAGATTTAGAGATAGATACTTTGATTTTTAGGGTTTTGACTCATTTTCTTTAGATTTCATCAAATACTTTCATTATATTCCATTAGTTTATCATAGATTTGGCTTGTAATCAAGATTAGAGCTCAAGGATATTGAGAATTTCTGTAACTTTTGAAAGGTTTATTTTCTTAACTTTTTGCTTTAATTCTTCATTGGGTAATCATTATATTAAGAGATTAAACATGTTTCACATGTATTTTAATGTTAATTTATTGAGTTCTATTCCAATTATGAACTAAATTTCTACTTTGTCTAGGGATTTTGCATGAAGAGTCATGATATGAATATAATGATTGAGTCTTTTAATTGTGCCTTACTTTTGCTTGATTGATTGATTATTAATAAACGATTGCTTGATGACCAATTAGTTTGATTGAGGGTTTTGGTGATGGAGGGAGAGTGGAAATTTGAACCTAAAACTCATTCAATTTGGATTCTAAAATGAATTAGAAATATAAGTTTTAGGATTAAATCTAATTATTGATGCATGTTTTCGGATAATGAGGGCGTGCCTCGGTTGTCTATGCCTTCGCCACTTTTTCAGTCCCTTCATCATTTACCACACCTCCACCTTCCACTGCAATTGGACCTTCTTTATCAATTCCTTCATCAAACCCTCCATCATATATAGGCAACCATGCTTTTGATTTCATTAACTAACATTGCTTGTCGGAGGACAGTATAAGGATCAAAGATAAAATGAGCAAAAATCGACTCCTCTAGTGTGACAATTTATCGCATAGAAAGCAATAAGTACCATATGATGCAAAATCAGGAGCAAATGTTCCACCTTCTATGAGAGAACTAGGACTACATGAAGTGGACATTCAATTCACTGATGTATTATTGGTAGATGAGAGATTACACTCCACCTCGACCACCACCCAAGTCCACACGCTCGTACAAGATTTATTCAGACTTCGAGTCCAAAGAGGATGACTTAACAGTCGAGGAGTCGAATTCTGATGATGATGGTGATGATGTGGAGGAGATTTTCTTCGATGATGATTGATGCTTTATCTCATGAGCAACTATTTTCATTTATCTTTTCTTCTTTATTTTTCTTTATTTTGGATATATGTACTTTGGATTTATTTTTTGTTAATTTTCATTTTCTTTTTATGGATAACTATGTAACCATTACTATTTTTTTTATGAGCCTTTTGTTGTGAATGGTATACAGTGATATTGTGAGGCTCAACCTTAGAGCTATTACGCTAAGAATCAACTATTCAAGCCATTTTTTCTTTTTCCCCTTTCTTTTGAGCTTTCATTTTTATTTTCAACACCTTGGGAACAATGTGTGAAATAAGTGTGTGGGATTGTTTGTGCTTTATTTTTTATTTTATATGCTTTGAATGGTTGAATGTTTGGAATCAAGCAAAAACATATTTTGATAATGTGTTGATAATTGACAATTTCTATTTAGTTATATTTTTTGTTAAAAATTTTTCAAAATCAGTTATTCTTATAGGTCACTGTTTTGATTTTCTTGGTTACTGACTGGATTTTGAATTCAAAAATCATGAGTAAAGAGTTTCTTTGATATTATGATATGATTGAAATTCAAAATTTTTGTTAAATTTGTGAGCATTAAGGATTTAAATGTGGCATGGTTAAAATTTTGGCAATATAACTTTAGTAATCTTAGGAATTCTATGACACCTTTTTGAGATAGCATGCATGAATTGTAAATAAATGAAGAGTTTGCACAAAAATATATAAGGAGATTTGAAAATAATTCTATATTTCGTGGGTTCCTATTTTCATAAAGCATAATAAAATTAAAGGAACTATGAATAGTGTTGTTACCTGGCTAACGTTTGTGATTAGCTGAGTAACCGGGGATCAGCATCACAAAGTGTTTACCTTCACGCCAAAAGGCTAATGACATAGTCAATTAAGTCAGGCTCCTTGAAAGGAATAAAGTAATAAAAAAATAAAAAATAAAAAGTTCATGAACTTAAAAGGGAAAAAATTGTATGACATGTGTGTTGTTTTCAACAAGGTTGAATTGGTTCCTAAGCATGAAAACTTATAATTGCCTGGTTTTAACTATGTTTCATTGAAGAAGTATGCTCAGTTATTTAGCTTACATTTTGATGCTTGAAAATGCTATAATATCATTGAAATTGTTGAAATTGATTTTTGAGTTTGGGATTTAGTTAACTGAGAAAATCTTGAATTTGATATATTAGAATAGTTTATGAAAGTTTGGTTTCATATGACTAGATTGAAAAAGTTAAGTTGTCAATGCATTGTCAATGTTCAGTTTTACTTGAGGATAAGCAGAGACTTAAGTGTGGGAGAATTGTTCTGGGTGTAATTTTCACAATTTTGCCATATATTTAAGTTGATTTTTATCCAAAAATTGTGTTTAATTGGTTTGTTAAGTGGTTTTTAAAAAAATTTAGGAATCTATGTTTAAATAAAGTTTTCATAACTAAAAATGAGGTTCCTAAATGAGTGAGGATCAAAGGAGAACTTTTTTTGGATTAAAGGCTTATGTTGCACGTATGGGGCCATGTGAGGTGACAAAAGGGTTGTACAAACTGATTTGAGGCATACAACGTTTTGAGTTGAGATTTACTTAGTGTACGGGGCGGTACCAAACCGTGTTTGAGCTGTACGCAGGAACTAGGCCCGTACGCCTTGATGGACTAGATTGAAACTTCTATACGGGTTGAGAGAGTCTGTACAGGCCCGTTTAAACCTGTTTGGTCATATAGACACTGTTTTATTGACAATATAAATACATGATTTTTTGCTATTTGTGAAGGAATTATCGAGTCAATTAGTGGAGGCAAAAGCTTGAAAATTGATATTTCATTTTTAAAACTGTTGAAAAATGTTATTCTATGTTAAAAGTCTTTTAACATAATTGGTTTAGCCATTCATAAAAGTATGAAATACCTTAAATCACTCCTTCATATAGCTCCCTAAGTGTGAAGTCTCTAGCTTGAGACACACTCAAGCTTTCCCAAAGGCTTGATCTCTTTCACTCTTCAAGAAGCTTGAACCTCCTCTCTCTGGTTGTCCAAACTTTTGGTTCTTGCTCCTTTGCTTGAGTTCTTACAAGTAGGGATTGGTTTTGGACTTGTGAACCTCCACACACCTTTCTCCAAGGAATAAAAATAGAGTTTGTAGTTGAAGAACTCTTTTTCAAAAGCAAACACCTTTCTCTCTATTTAATGTGGTAGAGAAAACTCTTTTCTTTCTTTACTTTTTTAACTCTTTGAGAGCTTTTTCTCAATGAAGATGATGATGAATATTTGCTCCATTAAAATCTCTTAGGAAAAGATGAGCTATAACTAGCTCTTACACCCATACTCACTTGTTACATTTTCCCTAAAATAAGGAGGAGAATGGGAAGCTTGTCTAATTGACCATTTGACTGGTTAATTAGTCAATAAGTTTAAGATCTTAGTTAGTAGGAATATCCCTAATCCTCAATTAACCACATCTAATATGGATTAGGCTAAAAAGCTCATGCTTAAGCCTAATTAATTGTGTTTGTCCAAAATCATTTCAATTAATCATACTTATTTGTATCTCATACAAATTATGACTTAATTGAAATAAATCATTTGTAAATTAAACTTCAAGACATGCTAGGGTTTTTGTAAATTTAATAAAAAGTTTAATTCAATTATTATTAATAATTAATTAAATTATTTAATTAATTATTAATATAGTTTATATCCACGCCGTGGAAAATGCTTTATGGTGCGTGACTGTGAGGCCCCGTTCTAATGGCCCATGGGATTTCCCCTAAAGAGCATACATGTAGGACTTGACAGGCCTGGAAGAAACCTTTCGGATTACACTTTTGAGGAGTCATAGATTATGGATCGGGTTCCCACATTTGTGCATCCACATATGTCTATTGGAATGCACGTCGCATGTGAATTGTGTAGAGTCGCCACTTAACCTTTAAGAAAATCTGTTTATCTTAAGTGATTAAGAAACCTTTTGTGGTAAACTCCATTTTAGAAAAAGTTCATTTTTCTACCCTATTTGAAAAAAGTTGTTCCTTTTGGAACCAAATGGGGGTTCGTGATCTGAAGACATTTTAATAAAATAATTTTTGTTACCAATTTAATTAAAACAAAGTTTTGGCCCGAAAAATCATGTAAGTTCAGTTAAAATTAGATTTTCATGTATGCATGAATAGAAGTATTTGATGAATGCATGAACATGCCAGATGTGAATGATAACTGTACAATGCCTTAGAAAAGAGCTTAGCGATGAGGATAAGAAAATATGAGTAAATTTTAGATAGAAATTTTAGTCTGTGTCTTCTTTAATTGTTTAAATATGGGATCCTCCTCAGGTTTAGGAGTCCCTCTAGTTTAAACCACTGGTTGGCTCGAAGATGGAGTAATAGCTGAAGCTTGAGTAATATGACCACTTCTAGTATGGCGTCTATCTCCTGGTCCAAGTGCCTCAGGTCTATGATGACATAGTAATAATCACGGTGAATTGACCTCACTAAGGAAGTTTGGCAAATTAGTGGTGAGCAACTTGGGGAGAGTAAACTCTCTAAGGAAGATTGGTCATCTCTAGTGTAGTGATAATTGTTCAGAGGCACATTATCAGTAATAAGATTAGTTGAATCACCCTTATCAAATTCATTCAATATGGCATTGACATTATGGTCAGGGAGGGGATTAGTGCCAATATTGACCTTAGGCAATAGGATATCTTTAGCATTAATGAGATCTTAGATTTTATGGTGGAGAGCCTAGCAATTGCCAGTTCTATGGCCTTGCCCCTAGTGATAATCACAAGTTTCATTTATATTGAAATTCTTCAATAAAGGATTGGGAGTTTTTTTAGGCTCTAATGGTTTGAAAGCGTTCTTCTATAGGTATTTCCTTAAGAGGTAGCTCAATGTTAACCCTTTTAAGTTGGTAAATTCCCTTCTTTGTATCTGAAGTGGCTTGCAGGTTGAAATTACTTTAACTTTGCCCTTCTTTTGTGTTCCACTTATCCTTTTAAAGTGAGAGGATGAGGTTGAGTTTCATTCTTGATGAGACCATATTCAATCCCATCTTTTAGATGAGTGCCAACAGCAACCAAGCCTTTGAAATCAATAAAATGTTATGTTATCGTTCTGTCTCGAAACACAGATAATAGGTTTTTAACAACTATATCAATCTACTTAGAATCAGTTAGTTTGCTAATCATTTGAGAGGCTTTCTCCCTTTATTTAGAAATGAATGTTGAGAATGTCTCCTTGGGCTATTGTTTGGTTGTTTCGAGGTCCCTTCTCTTAATATCAACTTTCTAGTTGTCTGAATACTATTTCATAAATTCAACACAGATAGATTCACACAGATAGATTTCCATGTCTATTTCTTAGAACTATCTAATTGTACAAACCAAGTCAGAGTCGCACCAATAAGTGACTGTTGGAAGAGCTAAGCAAGGAGTTTTCCTTCCACTCCCAAAGGTCGGTGAGTTTCAAGACAATAAGTGTCCTTGAACTTTTTAAAGTGCAGCATTTGGAACTTAGGAGGAAGCCTATCTAATGGGAAGGGACTTAGTGCCTTTACATCTAGGACTTCTCTTTCTTTTTTAGGGATTGGAAGCCCTTTTCCATCTCTTGATACTTTTTGGTTATGGTCATGATAAGTGGATGCTCTTTAACCCCATTTGAGAAAGTATCCATAGCAGGGGTGATTGGGGGTATTATTTCCTTGGCTAGATTGTGGATTTAAGATGATGACATCATTAGCTAAGGTGTCATAAGTAGTGGAAGTATGATTAGTGGACTAGATCCCAACTTGACTCAGCATGGTCTGAACTTTACCTAGAATGGCCTATTCTTAGCTTTCCATCATTGCAGAAAGAGTTTCTTATTAAACCTTCATAGGCTCTCTTATCTTTGCATGAAGGCAGTAAGCATGCCAGCAAGGTCAGTCGGTACAGGTGCAGTAGGTGGAGCAACAGGGGCAATAAGAGCACTAGTGGCATCAACAGCAGTGTTGGTTGGTGGGATGTCATCAATGTTTAACATAGTAACCTTTTGGAAAAGAAACTGAAGTATTGGCTTTTGAAAGAGAATGGGTAAGCTAGTTGTATGCAAGTAGTTTTGTAAAAAAAAGAGACAAATGATTGAAAGGTTTAGGTTTGTCTGGAATAGTGTACTTTATCCAACTTTAGTATTTTGGATGTAGTGATGCATGCATGTAAGCATGAAAGAAAAAAGGTTTCATAATGATAGTAATATAGAGTCCAATAGGGTACACATGCTTTAGGGTAAACTCTAATCATTACATGATGACTTGGTGGTTTAACAGTTCCCTATCGGCAAGAGGTATCGACACACCTAACCACAAGAACAAAGGAGGCTTGAGCGGGGGTTATATGTACCTTATTATTCCAATTGGAAGGATCAGTTGGGGTGCCTTGTAGTTGGATGATTTTGCTATCGGCAAAGCAGTCTTAAGGAAGGAAGCTCACTCGATGCTACTCTCTATCTGAGTTTTCCTAATATACAAGAGCATAGGAAGTGATGCATGAAAACTTACTTTCACATGATTTTAGTTCAAAATTTTATTTTCAGAAAATAACCCACTTAGTTTTTGTCTAGCTGTGAGGCCCCATCCGAATAGCCTATAAGATTTCTCCTAAAGAATACATTTATGGGCCTTGGCAAGCTCGAAAGAAAACCTTTCGAATTGTGCTTTCAAGGCATCGTGGATTGTGCATCGGGTTCCCACATTTATGCATCCACATGTGTCCGTTGGAGTGCACGTCATGTGTAAATTATGTAGAGTCACCACTTAACCTTTAAGAAAATCTATTTATCTTAGGTGATTAAGAAACCTTTTGTTGTAAACTCCATTTTAGAAAAAAGTTCATTTTCTACCCTATTTGGAAAAAGCTATTCCTTTTGGAACCAAAGGGGTTTTGAGGGTTCGTGATTTGAAAATATTTTAATAAAATAATTTTTGTTACCATTTCAATTAAAACAAAGTTTTGGCCCGAAAAATCATACAAGTTCAGTTAAAATTAGATTTTTGTGTATTCATAAATACAAGTATTGGATGAATGCATGAACATACGAGATGTGAATAACAATCGCACAAAGCAGGAAACTACAATTGATTTGCTAGGGGTCTTTCCTCTGGTCCACTTCAGGTTCTAGGAAAGGCACAACACCCTAAAGTAAAGCAATAAGATTAATTATAAGAAAAATCGATAAGTCAGGGGATCTCCTCTCTAGTGTTATGATATAGGAGGAGAATACATTCCCCAAAGCCATACATCAAACATAAACAATAATATGGAAAGGAATCATTAAAATGAATAATCCAAATGAAATAACACGATAATAAAACAAATAACAATAATAAAAAATAATAAAAAAATTTTGGAGTTGAAATCGAGAAAGGCTTGCTATTTTATCCCTTTTGAATGGGAATCAAACCTTACGTCATTCTCCTTTCTCGAGAAGGGTAAGGTGTTCTGGTAATAGGGGGTGTTTTGTTTATTCAGTAACTAATCAATTTTAGATTATAAAAGCAATTAACTATATAAGTTATTAACAAATTCTGAACTTGATTGATGAAAACTGATTTTGAGTGTGTGATTACCTAAATCAATTTTAGGGTTTGTTGATTTTAATTATGAAAATGTTGTTCATAAAGTTGCCTTAAGTCAGAACTAAAGGGCTTGAATGATTGTTATGAAAAACATGCCTTAGGTCCTAATTAAAGGGCTTAAAATAATTATTGATTAAAGGTAGGAACTATACTGTACCATATTTACCTTTTTGTGAGATTTGGGAAATGGAGGGTCAGACGGTTTGACGAAGCTGGAATAAGACTCCATTGTGTTTAGAGAGTGTTGATTGAGTGTCTGAACTGGGCTGGAATGAACTAGATTGAGTAATGATTAAGTGGATTGACTATTTATAGTGTCATAAATTGGAGTGTTTGTAGTGTCTGTGATCTGAAATTGTGTTTAGGAGGTTGTAAACTGTGTTTTTGAGGCTTTGTTTGTAGTGAAATAACATAAAAGGGGTGTCTGTAAGTCTCTGAAAGCTCGTAAAAATTGCTGGAAAAGTCGGAGCCTAGGTGTGTACAAAAATGTTGAATTTATAGGGAATCATGTTAAAAGCCTTAGAAAACTACTTGGCGCGTGCGTAACATGCACTACGCATGCATAGTTTCATTTATGCATGCGTTGTGTCATTTATGAGCTTGGGTTTTCCTGGGCCCGACTTTTTGGGTTTGATTCGGTTCGATTCGATTCAATTTTTTAGGTTTTCTGGGTCCATTTGAAGTCCGATTTGAGCCCGGTCAAATCTGTTGGTCTCGTATTAATGGGCCAGATGCAATGGTGGTAAAATGTGGTTTTCCTTTAGATATATATAAAATTTTCCATGTAAACCCTTACAATTAAAAATTTTTGTGTCGAAAGTTGCCCCAGAAGCAACAAAGGGTTCTACCCTTTGACCCTATTAGGTTCCAAAGTTTTGAGAGTCATGAGACAACCGAAAATTTCTAGAGGTGCAAAATTTAGGATTCACAGTGACTTATTAGGTTCATGTTCTAATTAGAAATGGGATAAAGAAAACTCATTTCTTTCTCCAAATGTGTAATCCTATTTCACACTTAGCCCCGTAAGTCGTGAGTGACGCCTAGCATAACATATCAAGACTACCTAATTAGAAATGAATATGGGCGATCGTATCCTTGACATCACATAGACCTCTTCAATCCTTTCGTTACCACCCACTTCAATCCTTTTGTTATAGATTCCCGATCTTAGCTAGGGCAATGGACTATTCAAACCCTATATACGAAATCATATGACTTCTAGCCAGTTCCAGTTCTCGATAAATGATTCCTAATAGAAACTCTTTCTAGTGAATCTTATTTATCTTGGCCAAGGAATTGATATCAAGAATAATCGAAAGTCATAGGATTCCTTCCTTGTTTACCCAAGTTAATGAATCCTTACTTGGAGATCATTTACCTCAACATATCACTAATTATGGCCACCACATTCCATATACTAGTACTTATATAGCATCAATATGTAAGTAGTAACAAACCATAGCCACCAATATGTTAGAAAACATGTCACCTCAAGTCTAAAAATTATATGCACAATTATGATATAGATGATAAGATATTGACTAGCGGAGAAAACCCATATATCTATCATCTAGCATCACTGTTCAACTTACTCATCACATGAGTATGCTCATATGTTGTCACGACATCACATGTTTATAGCATGAGACTCACTACCTCCATACCAATAAGTATCTCATACTTGTCATGGATGACAATAGAGATGATGGTCTTCCAGATTAATTACATTCCAACCAATAATCCAATGACCATGAATAATCCTTAAAGTCTCTAGGAAAGAGAATTTGTCACTCATATTCTCAAACTCTTTGAGAATAGATTCTCTTACATAAGAATTATTGAACATATAAAAAAATTACACTAAAATGAATAATTCATTAAATGAAATATATATATTATATGCCATTATGGGAATTATGATTACAAACATATACAATGTATAATGCTCTAAGGAATATATCTCTAACAATCTCCCATTTGCACTAGAGATAATTGCTATAGTATCTAAGACCCATCTTCGCAAGATGAAAACCTAACTGTTGTTGACTCATAGCCTTAGTCAAAGGATATGTTTCATTTTCAACCGACACTATTTTTTGCATGGCTACATCACCTTTCCCAATGATCTCTCTGATAATATGATATCACTTTTCTATGTGTTTGGATTTCTGGTGAGACCTAGGTTCCTTTGCCTGACAAGTGGCTCCATTATTGTCACATTAGAGAGAGATAGGCGACCAAATGAAAGGAACAATATTTAGTTTTGTCACGAACTTTTGAATCCAAACTACTTCCTTTATGGCATTTGATGTAGCAATGTACTCGGCTTCTATAGTGGAGTCTGCAGTGGTTAATTGCTTGGAACTCTTATAGCAAATTGCTCCTCCATTATAGGTAAAGATAAATCCCGAGATAGACTTTCTATCATCAACATTTGACTGGAAGTCAGAATCAGTAAAACCATCTATCCTTAAGTCACCTCCTCCATAAGTTAAAACTAAATCCTTAGTCCTTTTCAAGTACTTAAGGATAGCTTTGACTATAGTCTAGTAATCTAATCCTAGATTGGATTGAAGCCTACTAGTCACTCTAATAAAATGTGTGGTATCCGACATAGTACACAACATAAAATATATTAATGTTCCAATTGCCAAAGCATATGGAACTCTGGCTATAATTTCCCTCTCTTCAGGTGTCTTTGGGGACATTGCCTTAGAAAGGTGGATACCGTACCTCACACGCAACAATCCTTTCTTGGAATCTAACATGTTAAACCTCTTCAACACCCTTTCTAAGTATTAACTTTGGGAGAGCCATAACATTCTTTGCAATTTATTTCTATAGATGTGATTTCAAAGAACATAGGTGTCTTTTCCTAAGTCTTTCATGAAGAAGTTTGAAGATAACCATAGTTTCACACTTATGAGCATTCCAATGTCATTTCTAATCAATAATATGTCATCCACATAAAGTAAAAGAAACTTAAGTGCACTCCCACTAATCTTCTTATACACACATGGTTCATCTTCATTTTTGATGAAATTAAATGATTTGATTTCCTCATCAAAATGATGATTCCAACTTCTCGAAGCTTGCTTAAGACCATAAATGGATCTCTTTATGCTTACACCTTTAGCACTATCCTTAGATTCAAAACTTTTAGGTTGTTCCATTAAAATGTTTTCCTCAATGTTTCCATTAAGGAAATTGATTTCAACATCCATTTTCCAAACCTCATAATCGTAGTGCACTGCTATGGCTAATAAAATCCTAATTGATTTCAACATGGCTATTGGAGAAAAAGTTTCCTCATAGTCAACCCCTTCCCTCTGGTGAAACCCTTTTGGTACAAGCCTTTCCTTAAACATTTCCACGTTTCCATCTGCACCAATCTTTCGCTTGAATACCCATTTGCTCCTTATGGATATAATACCCTCAGGTGGATTAAGGAAACGTTACAGAGTAGTGCAATGGAAGTAGAAAGGAAAAATAAAATCCAAAACGTAAAAGATTCGGTTTTTGGTTTTAAAAATTTTTCAAAAACTTATTTTTTTTTAAAACTCTTTTTAAAAAAATAGGTTAGGCAATTTCCAAACTCTTTGAAACTTTTCCCTAACCTAGGATTTTGTTTTAAAACATTTTGTTAAAAATCTTTTAACAAAAATTGAAAAATTTCAAACTCTTTGAAAAATTGGTTCTATTTCAAAACTATTTTAACATAGAGGGTTTAGTCATTTATCAAACTCTTTGATAAATGTCTAAACCTAGGTTTGGATCCATAAATCCAACCAATGATATTATCACCAATTTATGTGCAAAACAAAAATTAAACCAAGAAAAGGTTAGAAGTAAAAATACATCTCGTCCTCCTTTGTTAAGTTTCGCTAGTGTGAAACCTCTAACTTGAAACACACATAGCTTTTCCAAAAAGCTTATTCTCTAATTCTCTTAAAGAAGCTTGAACCATCTCTCTTTGTTCAGCCAAACTTTTGGTTTTTGCTCCTTTACTTGAGATTATGAATTACTTTTGGACATCAAAGCTTCTCCACACTCCTTTCTTGAAGGTTGATAGAAGAAGAGTTTGTTCTTGTGGAACTCTTCTTCAAAACAAACTTTCTCTCTCTATTTTGTGTGAATTTAAACTTTCTCTCTCTAACTCTTAGAGAGTTTCTTTCTCTAACCCAAGGAAGAAGATGATGAATAGTTCTTCATCTTTCTTTAATGTGTTGAATGAGTTAGGCAAAAAGATGACACAAACTTTCTCTTATACCAAAATTTTGCTTTTCCTCAAAATAAGGAGAAAAATGGGAACCTTGTCTATTTGACTTAGTTGACCATTTGACTAGTCAACTAATCAAATAGATTAGGAATTTAGTTAGTAGGAATCACCTTTAAACCTTAATTAACCACATCTAATGTTGATTAAGCTAACATCTCATGTTAAGCTTAATTATTTTAATTATTTGTCCAAAACCATTTTAATTAGTCATGCCCATTCGTATCTCATACAAAATATGACA
Organism: Codiaeum variegatum; assembly: GCA_948294925.1. Taxonomy (NCBI): domain Eukaryota; kingdom Viridiplantae; phylum Streptophyta; class Magnoliopsida; order Malpighiales; family Euphorbiaceae; genus Codiaeum; species Codiaeum variegatum. The sequence goes on from CAOJBK013320014.1 coordinate 21,375, forward strand.
TAATGGAAATTAATCTCTTAATGAATTAAACTTCAAGACATGCTAAGGTCTTTGCAAATTTAATTACAAGTTTAATTCAATCATCATTAATAATTAATTAAACTCTTTAATTAATCATTAATAAGATTTATATAAGCTAAGGGGAATTGCTATATGGTGTGTGACTTACTAGGTTCATGTTCTAATTAGCAATGAGATAAAGAAAACTCTTTTCTTCCTTCTAAGTGTATTAACCTAATTACACACTTAGTCTCATAAGTTGTGAGTGACGTCTAGCATAACATACCAGACTACCTAATAAAAAATGAATGTCGGTGATCATATCCTTGACATTGCATGGACCTCTTGATCACAATTACCATGAATTTGAATCCCTTCATTATGGATTCTCGATCTTAGCTAGGGTCATGGAATAGTCAAACCCTATATGCCAAATTATATAACCTCTATTTGGTTTAAGTTCTCAATAAACCCGGTTCCTACTAGAAACTCTTTCTAGTGAATCTTATCTACCCTAGCCAAAGATTTGCATATCAAGAATAACCAGAAGTCATAGGATTCCTTCCTTGGTTACCCAAGTTAATGATTCTTTTCTTGGTTAAACATTTATCCCAACATATCACTGATTTTTTCCACCACATACCTGTTACCAATGTATTCCCTAGAGATTACACTCAACATGTAAATGTAAATGAAAAACCTAACTGGCTTTAGTATATATGTTCTTTAAATGAAAACATTCCTTATATCGAACATGTATAAGTCTCTTAATTATTCTGTATAGAATCTATTCTCAAAGAGTTTGAGAATATGAGTGACAGATTGCCCTTTATACAGATGCATTAAAGATTGTTCATGCTTATAGGATTATTGGTAGGGACGCCATTAATCAACAAGACCATCACCTCTATTATCATCCATGATAGGTATGGGATACTTATTGGTATGGAGGTAGTGAGTCTCATGCTACAGATATGTGATGTCGAAATAACATATGAGCATACTCATGGTATGAGTAAGTTAAACAGTGACATTAGATGATGGATACATGGGTCGTTACTAACTAGTCAATATTGTAATATTTAGATGATGATTGTGCATATAATTCTTAGAATTGAGGTAACATGTTATTTGACATATTGGTAGATATGGTTTGTTACTGCTTACATACCAATGCTAGTCATGTATTGGTATATGGCATGTGGTGGCCATAATCAGTAGTATGTTCGGATAAGTGTTTGACCAAGAAAGGATTCATTAACTTGGGTAACTAAGGAAGGAATCCTATGACTTATGGTTATTCTTGTTATGCGAATCTCTGGCCAGAGAGGATATGGTTCACTAGAAAGAGTTTCTAGTAGGAACTAGGTTTATCGAAAACTCACACTATATAGAGGTTATAAGATCTAGCATATAGGGTTTGACTATTCCATGACCTTTACTAAGATCGGGAATCTGTAATGAAGGGATTCGAGTGCACAATAATTATGATCGAGAGGTCCATGCAAATGTCAAAGATATGATCACCGACATTCATTTTCTAATTAGGTAGTCATGACATGTTATGCTAGACGTCACCCACGACTTATGGGACTAAGTGTGTTATTAAGTTAACACATTTGGTGGGAAGAAAAAAGTTTTCTTTATCCCATTACTAATTAGAATATGAACTTAGCAAGTCACTTACCGTTTAGTAATTCCCATTAGCTTGTATCAATCATATTAATGATTAATTAAAGGTTTAATTAATTACTAATGATGATTGAATTAAACATGTAATTAAACTTACAAAGATGCTAGCATGTCGTGATGTTTAATTCACAAAAGGAAAATTTTAATTATGTCATAGTTTGTCTAAGATACAAATGGGGTGACTAATTGAAATGGTTTTGGACAAACAAATAAAATAATTAAGCTTAACACAATATGTTATCTTAATCCACATTAGATGTGATTAATTAAGGTTTAAAGATGATTCCTACTAATTATATGCTTAATTTAGTTTACTAATTGACTAGTCAAATATCAACTAGAATAAGGAACCATCTTTTCCAACATGTTTCCTTAATTTAAGGAAAAGTAGTTGGAAAAGTATGACATATATATGTAGTGTGTGTGTCATCTTTTTACCTAACTCTAACACACTCAACTCATAGAAGAGATGGTGGAACTATTCATCATCTTCTTCATTAGGTTAGAGTGAGAAGCTCTCTAAGAGTTAGAGAGAGAAAGCTTCAAATTCACACTAAATTGAGAGAGAAAGTTTGTTTTGGATAAGAGTTTTACAAACACAAACTCTTCTTCAATTAACATTTGAGAAAGGAGTGTGGAGAAGATTTTAAGTCCAAAGACAATCCTCAAGTCTCAAGTTCTCAAGTAAAGGAATAAGGATCAAACATTTGGGTAGCCAAAGGGAGAAGATTCAAACTTCTTGAAGAGAATTAGAGAACAAGAATTTTGGAAAATCTAGATATGTTTCAATCTAAAGGCTTCACACTTAAGGAGCTTAACAAAAGAGGGCGAGATGTATTCTTACTTCAAACCTTTCTTTGTTCCACTTGTGTTTTGCACACAATTGGTGAAATATCCTTGGTTGAAGTTATGGGTCCAAATTTAGGTTTAGGCATTTATCAAAGAGTTTGATAAATGACTAAACCCTCTATGTTAAAAAAGTTTTGACATGTAATTGATTTTCAAAGTGTTTGAAAATTTATGATGATTTTGTTAAAAGAGATTTGACAAAATGTTTTTAATCAAACCCTAAGTTAGGGAAAAGTTTCAAAGAGTTTGAAAATTTGCCTAACCTGATTTTGTTAAAAAAGTTTTAGCAAAATTTAGTTTTTGAAAAAGTTTTGAAAATCGGAATGCGAATCCTTTCTAAAATTTAGGCATTTCATTTTTCTTGCTTCCCCTATGTGCCTCCTCCTCCTTCAAGTGGTATCGGAGCCACCTAATTTGTTATGTAAAACCATGCTTGTGTTGGCATGTTTGTTAGAGCTAAAAACTATCAAAATGTGCAATTTTTGGTTTTCATAGGCAATGTTAATGGGTGTGACGATTGCCCATGAAGCAAAAAATTAGGTACTTCCTGTTCAGTAATGACCAATGTTCACGCCTGTGAGAATTGCCTGTGATGTGACTGGAACATTTTGTACCTTTGCCAAAGGCATTTTTCCTTTAGTCACGGCCTTTGTTCACTCCCATGAAGAATGCCCGTGAGACCCTCACAGGCAATCTTCACGCTCGTGATGATTGCCGTGACTTGAAAATGAAATCCTGTGTTTTGGCAGTGAGCACTTATGTGGTCAAGACTAATGTTTATGGCCATGATGATTGCCCGTGATGGTCATCACACCCGTGAATTTTACCCGTGGCTGGTACATAAAAGTTTGGATTTTAACAAATTTCACATCACGGCCAATCCTCTCGCCCGTGATGATTGCATGTGATGTCATAGTGATTTGGATTTTGAAGTTCAATCTTTTAATCCAAAGTTACTTATCTCAAAGAGTTTGTGATGCTATTTGGCTATTGTCCTATGTCTCTAATAAGCATATTTGGACTTCAAAGAAATGATCATGGGATATTCAAGTTTTGGAAGAGTTCCAAAAGGTTGAAGTACCTAAACACACACCTAATGTATAAGAGTTATATATAATTGTTATGTGTTTGTAATGGCATGAATGGGTGATCATGGACTTTTAACTTAATAATTAATATTCTGGGGAATGTAAGATTATTTTATCATATATGGGATTATAATTAAGAATTAATTACTAGTTTAGGGTTTTTTCAATTTCATTGAGCTTGTGGGCAATCTTTTCTTTGTAATCTCGCCTTGGTATGCCAATGATACTTTTGTACACATGAGATGTGGAGATGCAAGAACAAAAGAAGGTTCAATCCATGAAAATACCTAATGGGAGCATAAAGATTAGAGTAATCTTAAAATGCTTGTAATTTGATAACCTAAAACCCTTAGTCATTCCTTATGGTAAGAAATTGAGGCCTTAAGTCCATAATCATACCAATGTGTATTATTGTCCATTTTATTGATATATATATGAGATATATATTATGCATGAGATATATGTAAAATGGATAATGTACAAAGTGAGACCTAATTTATCAAGGCCCAAAAATCTTCCAAAGTTTAATATTAAGTCATGGCTCTCCATTGGAGCAATGAATCTTGGAAACATGTTGCCAAACTTATTTTCTTGAATTCATTGTATAGCATGAGATGTTGTGAGTATGAGATACATTGTATAGCAAGAACGAAAATGCATACCTGAGTTATTGACATGGGTCATACTTAATTATTTCTATTATGAGATAATAGAACAACGAAACATCTTCAAGCTTAAGTAATATTAATGCTATAGTTAAAACCTAATCCTAATT
>CAOJBK013320918.1:0-14522 GCA_948294925.1 Codiaeum variegatum
ACTTCCACCCTTCTGTCCATAGGAGGATCTTGAACAACTTCTGGGTCTTTCGTGTGTCTTGTCCTCTATTTCCTGCTCCGATCCTGGGCATGTTATTAACCAAAGGAAGAATTTCTCCTTTAAGATATCTTCTTTCGTTCATAAAATTAGGAAAAATAAAAAGAAAATAAAAACTACAAACTAAAACTAGTATATTACAAAGAAACAAGCTAATAACAATAAGCTAGAAAATTCTCCAGCAATAGTGCCAAAAACTTGTTCACCTCAAAATATATTGTCCAACAGTGATAGCAAGTATACGAGCTATTGTAGCATAGAATGAAAACTCAAAGTCGTATCTCTCAAGGAATTCTATTCCACTTATCAATTCGTTTTACAGAGTGCAATTAAAAGTAAAAAGATTTTGGTTGATTTTAAGAAAAGTAAATTAAACAAGTAAATAACTAAATTATATGATATGCTATAATATGAATGAGTCTAGAGATATTTACAATCCATAGTCCATATTCTATGAATTTAGGCAATTGAATCAATGAATTATGTTAAACTATCCAATTTTTAATGAAATAATTCAATTAGAACTTATTTTACTAGCTATCGCATTCATAGAAGTAATCTATAAAAAACATGCATTAATCAAAGGATTTAAGACTAAAACTTATATTCTTAAATCATTTTAGAATCTCAATTAAATAGTTTTGGGTTTGAATTTCCACTCTTACTCCATCACTAAAGCCCTAACTTAAACTAATTGGTTATCAAGCAAATAATTTATTATCTTTAATTCAATTCAATCAAGCAAGAGTTTAATATAATTAAAGAATTTAATTACTATTATTCACATCAAGACTACTTCATGCTCAATCTCTAAATAATGAAGAATTTAGCTTATGATTGGTTTGAATCACAACAAATTAATAATAATTTTAAGGAAAACCATTCTTGATCTCTTAACCCACAAATTACCTAAAAGAATTAAAGTTAAAAAGAGTTAAGATTAAAAACCTCAAGTAATGTGCAGAAAATTTCAATCTCTTTTGAGAAATTTAGATTTTGTACTTGATTACAAGCTAAATTAATGAAGAAAAACTAACTAAATTATGAAAGAATTATGAAAACTCTAAGCAAACTCATGTTAAACCTCACAAAACAAGGTTTCTCTCACTAGAATTATTGTTTCTTATGGAATAGAATGAATAATGGATGGCCTAATCTTTGCTAAAAGTTGAATTTATAATGTGTTGTCAAAAGGCATCAGCGTAGCCCAAACGGCGGCCCGTGTGGATGTGTTACTCTATCCCAATAAACAGCACAGTCTAAAAGCCTTGACATGACCTATTCTCCTCAGCCACACGGCCCGTGCCATGACTTCTTCTAGGTAATTCTTCATTCAGTGAGTTGCAAGGGTCTAAGGCATTTTCCACGGCCTTTAGCATGGCCCGTGTAGTCACAAACTTCCTTGGAACCTCCAAAAAACACATTCGTCAATCCTGCTCACTCAGGAACTGTCTTTCAATCTAGTAACTCCATTTTTTGCATAAATTCCTGATTTTCTCTAAAAACCACTTATCAAATACATTAAACACAATTTTTGGATAAAAATAAACTCAAACATTAAGAAAAAAAATATATGCAATTATGCATAAAACAGTGGCAAACCTCAAACTATCAAAATTGGCCAGTAATAATAGAAAATTTACAAGAACAAAATTGAAGAAAATGCAAAAAATTATTTTCTGCAGATGAATTTCTGCTATTGAATTCAAGTGCTAGCTTGACAAATATTTATAAATTCATAATATATAAATAGATATAAATGAGGTCGGCAACATGTGAATCAAAATTCACACCAATCTCACAAACCATACTTAAACACATATATAGTGACAGAAGGTAATAAGTTCCTTTAGGACATCCGATAAAATTAGAACGATATAGAGAAGAATTACAAATTAACTCTCAGATTTTGTAAATATCTCAATTCAATTCTTAAAAAGTATAAATACTTTTCAATAAAGTCCATGCTTCATTAATTCATTTTATATCTTCAATATTTATTCTTTTGGTGTGTCATCCATTAAGTTTCCATTACATTGACAATAAATAAGAATTATAAACTAATTAAAATTAGAATTAGATAAATTAAAACCCTTTAATTTATCATTAATTCCATTATCTAATTAATTCATATTATAGATCAAGATTAATATCTAGCAATGCATCATGATCATCTAAGTAATGTAGAATATCATGTAGTTATGGCTACAGTTTTCATGAATGACTTGACATGTAATAAACTCTTTTATCATACTTATATTCCATATTGGAAATGAGTATAGAATTATGTCAACTCGTATAATCAATATTATTTCTTGATTCTGGAACTTGTAACTCTTCATAAGAAAAATATTTCAAACTTTTTTCACAATATTTAAAAACATTTGACTTCTCTGGGCAAAGATTTTTGGAGCTACCTTTTCCAATAAGAGACTATAAAATATAACTCTCCTACTATGAGGAGTGATAATTCTTTATTGACTATATATAATCTTCAAATACTTCATATAGTGCCCAATCTCCATGACATGAGTAAACTATATTGAAAAATGATCATTAGAGTCAAACTACTATAATTCATATATAAAATGCCATGATAATCTCAAGTGTAAGGATACTTACATAAAGCTGCCATTAAGAGATAATAACAATAACACTTACATAGTTCATCCATTTGTTATCTCTTAGTCAGGTCAATCCAATGAACATATTCATACTAACAAATATCCACATATTAGTTTAAGTATCACCACACCATATGCATGAGAACAACTACTACTTTCACAAAGTAGTAATATAATATGTGTTAGTCTTTATGTATGAATATTGTTTAATTTTATTAATATCATGATTAGATGTGAGGCCCCGACCTCTGGGCTACCCTGCATGCCTTGGACTTTTGGCCTAAGGAAACTAACCATGGGGGGCAGATTATGCATCCACTCGATTTACCTAATCTCACGTGAGGAGAACCCTTATAGGCCGATTAGGTGCATTGTGTGTATGTGAGTCGCCACTTAATACTTTAGAAAAAATGTTGTCTTCAAGGTGATTAAGAAACCATTTTAACTTAACTCTATAAAAAATATCATTTTTGCCATTAGAAAGACGCAGACCTCGAACCAAAGGATGAATTCAAGGGCTTGTGATTGATACAAAATTAATCTTTAGAAAAAAAATGATTATTTTTCAACAGTTTTGGCTCTAAATCATATGAATTTGATTTAAAGCGTTTCATGTATGCTTGAGCATTTATCAAGTGATGCATGATCAATTATAGCATTTATAATGATGCATGTGACAAATATGACATAATGCTTATGACAAAAACATAAAAAGAAGCAATAAATAGAAACAAATAAAATAAATAGGGGTCTTTCCCCTAGCCAAAATGGTATTAGGGAAGGAATAAATCCCTAATAGCAAATAAATAAAAGTAAACTAAAAATAAAATGAAATTAAACATAGATTAAAAAAAAAAGTAAACACAGAGAGGATACCTCCTCTAACCAATAAGACATAGGAAGTGTACATATTTCCATCAATAATCATAAATATAAAGAAATAATAATTTAAAAAAAAAAGCGAAATAATAATAAAAGGGTAAACAAAATAAAATAATTAAAAAAAAGAGGCAGATTCGCTCCATTAACAACAGACGTGTTAAAAACAAATCGGACAGATTCCTCCATTAGCAAGTGTATGCTAAGAAGGAAATTGCTTCAATTGCCATAAATAACACACACACACATATAATGAATAGAAATACATTAAAAAAAAAAGTAGACGAAAATAAATAAAATGAACAAATAGATTTTTACAAAAAGTAAAATAAAAGAAAATAAGATAATTAAAAAATATATTTTGGAGTTACAGCCCGAATGAGTTTGCTAACGTATCCCATTGAAATGGAATCTAATCCCATATCATTCTCACTTCTTGTAAAGGGCTAGTGGTAGTGGGTTAGTTAGTTTGTTCAAAAGCTAATCATTTTTTATTAAAAAAATTATTAACTAGCCAATTTTTAATCAGTTCAGATTTAGATTAAAGAAAAGAATGAGTTTTGAAAAATGTAGTTTACCTATGTCAGATTATAAGTTTTAGTCAGAATAAAACAAAAAAGAGTTTTACCATTTGAAAATACTACCTTTGTCTTTGGGCGACGAGAAACTAGCAATTCAGATGGCTTGACAAAGTCGGAATGGGTCTCCATTGTGTTTGAAGGTAATGTTCGGCAGAGGTTCGGATCGAAAGTTTTTAGAGTAAGAATTTTGGTAGATTGTCAGAGAAAAAGTTGTTTCCTATTGCCTATTACGATTGAGAAACTCATCGATTGGCTGAGTTTTTACGACACTGGTGCTCACAGTCAATGGACTCTCCTAATGGATATTTAAGACTTGTTTCCTCACAGAAATATCCCTTTAATGGCAGATTTCAAGCCTATGACAGTTTCCAATCCTGATCTTTTATAGAATAGACAGAAGCTCAGTAGCTAGAATGGATACCCTGTGGTACACACATTTTTCTTTATGTTTCTTTTTTCTCTTTACTTATTATTATTTTTTTCTACTCTTTATTTTTTCACTCTTATTTTTTCGCTCTTTTTACAATCAAATAGTAATAATAGCAATAAAAAATAAGAAGACTAAATGGTGGAAAATTTACTTGTAGGATCACTTTCATAATTAGAGGGAGGTAGATCCAGGTTGTCAAAGGTGGAGGTTATTTTTAATCTCATTCCGGAGGTACGAACCCGTATTGCAATGACTCATCTGTCTGGTTGGATTAGTATGGATCTTGGGTGATCTCCTGACAAAAATCTTCTTTTTGCCCTTACTGAGAGTTTGTGGGACACCGTAAATACATTTTACCTATTTATTAGTGAAATGACTATAACACCACTTGAGTTGTCCTACCTTACTGGTATGCAATTCAAAGTATAACATGTTTCTTTTGACTAGCAGCCTTGAAGTAGGACTGCTTTGGGTGTTCTTCTTAGGGTTGTGCCTACCACCAATGATAGAGGGAGAGTTTCCAGATCATGGCTGATTAGATTATTGAAGGACATGAATTTGACTGCTTTTTCTATTGACCAGTGAACCAAAGCTTGTCTAGTGGTTCTTCTATCTACCATTTTTTTGTACAATGAGAAGAATTTTATGGACTTGAGAGTTATAAGCTCACTGATGGATTTGGACCAACTTAGACATTATGACTAGGGCAGAGCCACTTTAGCTGTGTCTTGCAGGGCGATAAGCTTGATGTTGAGGTTCCGAGGAATGGGCATTCATTTTCCTTTTGTATTTCCCATTTATTTTCTTACATGAGCATTTTATCAAACTTGGTAATCTTCTTTTTCCTTTTGTAGCTTTGGGCCTTTGCACATTTTCCAGTTATTGCCCCCACAATTGTTGCTAGAGATAATATTCTTCTTCCGATGAGGAGTATGTGGGGCGAGGAGTCTTGGGTGGAGTCACAAGCTGGCTTTTATTTATCTCGATACTGAGAGAGTTTGGCCACTATTACTGAGGTATGTTCTGAGTAATTTTACCTTTTGTTTGTCATAAATTTCTGATAACCACTTATCTTTTCAGGTGTTATAGGCCCCCTTCCATTACAAGGTCCTAAGTGCAAATATTTTGCCCTTTATTCTGGGCATCTCCACTATTGAGAGATGAATTCTTCTAGGATCTTTGAATACTATGGAGTTCTTGCTAAGGGAGCAAGTTATGGCTCATATGGCTTTGAGGGTAGCTGTACCTGCTGATCCCTCAACTATCATGAAAGAGCCTATAGACTTGATGTACAACATCCGTTGGAGAGTTGGGAGACCTAGGGAGGACTTCATTATTGCAGGCTCTTATATAGAATTTATTGCTTCTCATCTGATGGGTGATAGACCTCTACTTTCTGTAACCTAGGGTCATGTTCATGTGATTTCTGTCACTGACGCTCTGAGGCAGCGATTCTCGTGGTCAGCCAGTTCATTCTTTTGCTTAAAGTATGCCTACTGCTAATTTTGTTTCTTCTAGATTTTATGTTTTGATGCCCTCCTGTTTGAGATACGCTCAGGGGCTTTTCCCTCATTTTTCTTAGTATGCCCTTAAATTGGGACGTATAGTGTGATAAGATGCCACTTCATCAGCCAACAGTATCTACCTAGTGTCATGCCAATTGACCCGAGGACTTTGTCAATGGTAAGTATTGACTTCTCCTTTTATAATTCTATCTTTCAGTATTCTGACAAGTGTCTTTGCTATTTTAGGTTCACGGTGAGACTTATGGTGATAGGTATAATGTTAATGCTCGAACCCAGTATTCCTTGAGCACTACATTGGAGGCTTTGAGCATTGTTGAGATTTAGAGGGAGCTACGCATAGTCAGGAGGCATGTTCTTAGAGGTGGTGGACTGCCATTTGAGGATGAGGCATCTGTAGACGATGATAAGGATGTGTAGGATGCCATGTATTTGACCTTAATATGGCCCACCATGGGTCTCTTGAAGTTGAAAAAACCATTATACTTTGAACTCCATTTATTTATGAATTTTCTTTAAAAATATCATTTTTTTCTTGTGATTTTTGTCGATAATAATTTTATTTAAGAATTAAATTTTTAAAAATATTTTATAAAAAAATCCCAAAAAAATAGAATCAGATCGAATCGGATTTGGGCATCGTGAAAGGATGAAGTAACACACGGGTTAGAGCTTGCGCTTGGGGCTTGGCACTTATGCCTGGAGTCCAGTGCATACGCCAGGTACTTAATGCACACACCTAGCCTCTGGTGCATATGCCTGTGGCTCAACATGCATGCAAGAGACCTGGTGTACGAGCAAGTGGTCGAGCACACTTCTGAACTCTGTTCTATCTCAATTTTCTTGCCACTATATATATTTGACAATATAAAAATTATATTTTCTTAGGAAATCATGAAAAATTAATTTTCTTTTATAGAAAATTCTGTTTCTTTTTTTTTTCTTTTCCCCATAGATTGAATTATATTTTATTCATACAATGCATGGCTGGTGCAGAAACCTAAGCCAGTGAGCCAGATCAACCTCAGAAAATATGGTATGGGCGCTTTGTCGACACTCAAGGGTGCTAAGATTGATTGGAATTTTCTAAATGCTTGTATTATATTCTTGGACCCAGTGGACCAAATTTTCAGTTTTAGGGCTGGCATAGATGAAATGTTTCTGACTTTCGATGAAATTTCTGCTTTATTGGGTTCTAACCTCGAGGCTGTCTTGGATGTTCCAATTGAGAGGGTTGTGTATTTAACTCTTTTAGGAATCTTTTGGACTCGATTACAAAGGAGGCCTCTGGCATGGTGAAGGATGATTTAGTGAACATGTCGGTTGTGACTGATATGTTTTCAAATGATTCTGATGATATGTTTTGGGTGGCTAGAAGGCTAAAAGCCTACGCATTCCGTTTAACGGCTGGATTTATTTTTGTGTGTCTAGTTGGATGGGGTGATGCGAGTGTGGTTGAGTTCATATCCTAGATGGGTGAAGGGAAGTCCATTATTGGTATGATTTTGGTAGAGACACTACTAAGCCTTAATCATTATTATAGCTTGAGAGACCCTTGGACTATTTGTCCTATCCTATTCCAAGTACTTAGATCCTTTACTGCTATTTCTATTTTAGTGTTTATGAGACCATTCTGACCCTCACGTCTTTCTTCAGATTTTGTTGAGAGACCATCTCAATGTTGTTCCTAGTTTTAAGAAAATAGATTATCTTGCATCATGGTATTGCACTAGGAAGGTTGTCATTCACTTTGCTACTTAGAAGGACTAGATTAGCTGGCTGGTGGAGTTGAGTCCTTCACACTTGCTTTCGAGACTTGAATGGTACAAAATCAATCATTTCATGGTAAGGAGTTGGGGATTCAAGCATGTGTATCTACTTGGCATGAAGGAAGTGACATGGTATCAGGCCACCAGAGTTCTTTTCCAGATGGGACATGATCAGATTATGCCTCCAGATGGTATCATTTTTTAGGTAGGCATTGTGAATGCCCGAGTGGTTAGAGAAGTCACTAAGGGTTGGATTAGAAATTTTAAGATGTTAGTCCTAGGTAACGACTATTGCAAGCTTCCAGAATACCTGGAATGGTGGATCAAAATATGCTGGCACAAGGAGAAAGCAAAGTGTTATGCTCTTCTGGTTGAGATTGAGGAGTGAGTCCGAATCAGACTAGGTTTTTTGGAGAATAAGACTACACCTTTTATTTTGCTTTGATTTTTGGTTCTATCTCAAATGCTTAAGATTTTTTGATGTTCCAAAGGATGAGTAGAACCTTAATAAAATGCATATTGTTATTATTAAGCTCTTATTTTTACTTAAACCACCCTTTTGGGTTTTCAATCTACTAAACTGCCTTAATTGTTGCCTAGACCGTCTTTTCGATTTTCAGTCTAGTAGGATGTACCCCAAATTTTGCCTAAGTTACCCACTTGGGTTTTCAACTTAGCAGATTTCATTCTTTTTTTGAATTTATTTATTTTTTCATACAATGTTAAAGTGCATGAATGAGATGAAACTTTGGATTTTATTAAATGCTTTTGACTGTACCTATATGGGCTACCTACATGTCTTCTTACAATAGATTTTTTACAAATAAAGAACATGTAATTTTTGAAGAATCAGGTCCACATAGTTATTGTTACAGAAATGTGATGCCAAAAGCATTCTCATGCAATAAGAGCACCAAATGTAGTAGTTCTTGAGTTGGTCGAGGTTCCTTGGATGACTAAATTCATTCCCATCAATGTCTATCAGGATGATACCTATGCCCGATATGATTTTCTTAATGATAAAAGGTCCACTCCAAAGAGGTGTGAATTTTCCTCTAAGTCTTCTATGAGTTGTCTAATTTCTTTTAAGATAAGGTCACCCTCTTTGAGCTACATTGAGTTTCTTATTGAAATGCCTTGCTAATCTCAGTTGATAATTTTGGGTTTGATGAAGGGCTTCTAACCTTTTCTCATCGATCAGGTTGATTTGGTTATAATAGGCTTGTTACAGTCAAGTTTAGTGATCCGAGCTTCTTAGAGAACCCTTACTGATTGGATTTCCAATTTGATAGGCAAGACTGCTTCCATCCCATAGACTAATGAGTAGGGTGTGGCTTTGGTAGCTATTTTAAATCGGGTTTTGTACCCAAGGAGGGTGTTCGGCAAGTGTAAATTCCAACCTTAGTGATTACCAATCATCATTTAAAGGATGCTTTTAGTTCTTTGTTAGAAACCCCGACCGCCCCATTTCTTTGAGGTATGTAAAGAGAAGACCTATGATGTTGTATCTTTTTCTTTTTCAAGAAGACACCTACCGCTTTTTGAAAGGGTGATCAATTTTTCTTGTGATGATGTTTATTTTGATGAAATGTGTAACTCTTTTTGGGTTAAGTAATTGGTAAGGTGCATCTTCTACCCACTTGGTGAAATAGTCAATAGCCATTACAATGTATCCATGACCAGCAGAGGACTTTGGTGTGATCTTGCCAATGACGTCAATCCCCCATATAACGAAGGGCTAAAGAGTTGTGATTGGATTGAGTGGTGAGGGAGAAAGTTTCTGAAGCTTGGCATAAATCTGACATTTGTGGCAATTTTGAACAAATTGTGCACAATCTTTGTTCATCGTGAACCAATAATAGTCTTTATTCTTGATTTTTCGAGATAGTGCCTATCCATTCATATGGGTTCCTTCTTCCCCACCATGGATTTGTTCTATAATTCTGTAAGCTTCTTCCTCATAAACACAACTTGGGTGAATATCATTCCATGTTTTCTTGTAAAGAATGTCTTCCCTTGGGATGTAAATATTAGCTAGTTGTCTTAAGGTTTTCCTTTTTTATTTGGAGGCCCCTTCTAGATAGAGACCCTTCACAAGGTAATTGTAAATGTCCCCATACCAAGACTTTTATTCAACTTCTTAAATATTCATGCAGGGAGATTGACAGTTGGGTTCATGCTTGATGCTTATGGAAATAGGATGGGTAAGGATTGCATTGCGTATTTCTATCATTGATGTGAAAGTTGACATTGCATTAGTAAATTTATTTTATGTTTATGGCAAGTAATGAAAGGACAAGTCATCAAATCTAATTGCCAACTCTTTAAGCCGCTTATGATAAAGAACCAGACGCTCTTCTATGATTTTCCATCACCCCAATGCTTGAGAGATTATCAGGTGGGAATCCCCATATATCTCCAAGTTCTTGATACTAATCTAAATAGCTGCTTCTAACCCAAAAAGACAAGCATTATATTCAGCTTCATTATTTGTTATCTCAAAATCTAGTTTGATTGCCACAGGTAAGCTTTCATCGGTAGGCGTAAGGAACACTATTCTAATGCCATATCCTTTTTTATTGGTTGCACCGTCAAAGATAAGCTTCCATGTTTCATCTTGAATGAGTAAAATGTCTTCATCAGGAAATTCAGGTTCTTCTAAATGATTATATGTCGGGGCAGCAGCTAGTTGGTCAACAATGACATTACACTTGATAACTTTCATTTGTATGTACTTTAGATAGTAAGCTACTAGGACTGCCATCCATCTAGCCATCTTACTCTCAAGGACAGGTTTTCCATGAGGCATTTGAGAGGACTTTTATCAGCTAGGACATTTGTGACATATGCCACAAGTAATGTCTCAGCTTGTGACATACCCATATAAGAGCTAGGCAAAACTTCTCAATGTAACTGTACTTAAGCTCATGTACCAACATCTTTTACTCAAATAGAGGGCATTCTCTTTACATGAATCTGGAGCATTTTTTGCCAACATAGCACCCATGGCTTCATCAATGACTATGAGATATAGTAATAGTGGGTTGTTAGTCGTAGAAGGTTGTAGAACAGGTGGATTTAAGAGATATTGCTTAATATGTTAAAAGCCTCTTTGACATTCCTCATTCCAATTCTTTGAGGAATTATTTTTTAGTAGATTAAATATGGAACCATAAGTTTCTATTAACTGATGAATGAAACAACATATGCATTGGAGGCGACCCAAGAACCCCCTTATTTCCTTTTCTATTTATTAGGTGGCATGTCAAGGATTGCTTTGGACTTTGTGGGATCGATCTCGATTCCCTTATTACTGACCATGTTACTAAGGAATACTCCAAATGAGGGTCCAAATAAGCACTTGGAAGGATTGAGTTTGAGATTGTATTGGCAAAATCTAAGGAAGAACTTTTCCAGTACTTATAAGTGTTGTTCACTAGTAGTGCCTTTGATGACCATTTCATCGACATATACTTCCACTTTTTAATGCATCATGTCATGGATGATAGTGGTTTCCATCCTCTAGTAAGTAGCCTCGGCATTCTTTAGTTCGAATGGCATTACTCTATAGCAATAAGTACCCCATTTTGTGATGAAAGTTGTTTTCTCTTTGTCAGGAGCATGTACCACGATTTGGTTGCATATAGCAGCTAGATCGATTAAAGAAACCATTTTTGAGCCAGCTAATACATTCGCTAATAGAACAATATGAGGTAGAGGAAAGTCATCTTTAAGACAAGCCTTGTTCATATCTCGATAGTCAACACACTCTTTGACCTTTCCATCTTTCTTTGGTACTGGAATGATATTGGCTAATCAGGAGGGGTAGATGATTGGTTCGATGAACTGATAAGATAGCTATTTGGCCATTTCTTCCTTGAGTGGGAGGGAACATGTTGCTTTCATGCGCCTTAGTTTCTATTTGACAGGCTTGCAATTTGGATAGGTAGGAATCTTATGAACGGTGATGATTGAATCAAGACCAGTCACTGGGCTTCTTTGCAAGCAGTCTTCAAATTTCTTGATGATATATTTAGTATCCTATTTGTTTAAGTATTTAGATGCAATGAATATAGTTTTTGGAATGTCATGAGTGCCAGCATTAATGGGCTCTTTAATTGCATCTTCTATTTCATTTACTTTATCGTTCTCTTTTTCTATTTCATTAAGTTTGGAATCATCAGTTGGAACATCAAAAGAAAATAGTGAGATATGATCATAACAAGAAAATTTGTTCATCTTATTGATTTCGGCATCAGAAAGGTCCACAGTTACATTAAATTGAAAATTAAAAACAGATGGACCAGTTACATCATCAGAAGTCCCAGAAGTTTCAAAAGAATCAAACTCAAACTCAATTATAATAGATTGGTAGAGGTTTGCTTCAAAAGATCATTTGTTGGGCTTTTTATGGTTTGGCTTGATCAAGGCAAACAGGATGGTGTTTTCCTCCTTATCAATAAAGATAGGTACTTCCTTAAAAAAATGCTAGCCTTCATGTTTTCTTCATGGTATTGAGTGAGGAAGTAGATTGGTTAACAATCTTTGGGAAGTAGCTTCATATTAGAAACAACCTTAAAACTAGAAATCTTGATGCCAGTCGTGAGGCAACCCCAAGGTTCGGGAAAAGCACAGTATGGAACTATCTCTCTCCCTTTCACAAATTACCCATTCAAAGTCTTGAAGTGTAGCCTCATGGGGCAGTCATATTCCCCTACAATTCTGAGTATGGAAAACTTTTCTTGAGCCTTAGCTTTTTCTTCTTCAATTTCATCATCAGTTGGATGATATCCCAAGCCAAAGGGTAGAGTAGAGAACACATAATCATTGAAGGATTGAATTCCTTATTGATTCTTCCCTAAATCCATTTAAGGAAATTAGGCCATTTTCTTCATGATATTAAAAACCAAGAGGTTGTAATAAGGATTGAAGTCTAGTGAGATAGCCTCTTTCAGATTCTTAGCAATCTTAATGAACTGAATAAATATGAAGTTAGATAAAGGATATACTAATAAATCAAGCTGGATTTCTAGAATAAGAACAATATCTAGGACTTTATATTTTCCTGGCATATCAGTTTTAATGGTAACTACCCCATTCTTGAATGGAAACATGACCTTTTGATGTAAAGTGGGGAGAACTACCTTTGCTTGATGGATGCATGGCCTTTCTAGAAGTAAGTTGAAGCAAGAAGGTACTTCAATAATCTGCAAGGGAACTTGAAAATTTATAAGACCGATGATGATTGTCTGAGTTGCCACCCCCAAAACTTCCCTCTTGGAGTTATCATAAGCTCTTTCTATCTGGCTAGATGGAGTAAATCAATAGATTCCAAACCCAAGCAGCTTGCCACTTTGAATGGACACACATTCAGAGTAAACTCATTATCAATAAGAGCCATAGGAACAATCTTTTCTTTAGTGTTAAAAATAGTATATGGCATCATTACGGGGTCTCCCAAGTGGAATTTCATCAGTAATAAAAGAAATGGATGCCCTCTTTGTAGAACTTATAATAGAGGCTACCAGAGTGTCTAAAGAAATGTCAATCGGTGCTTGTCATTGAATCAAAGCCTTGCAAAGTGTTTAGTGATGAGGATATGATGACATCATTAAGCTCTAGATTGATATGTTTTCCTAGGTTTTCTTGGGTTGTTTCAATAGGGGGTCCTCTTCTAGTTCAGGAGTATCCTTGGGTGTAACCACTGATTAGCTTGGTCGAGGAGGAGTAAAGGGTGCTTGTACAACTCTTTAAGTCAGAGTGATAGCATCAATCTCAGCTCTCATATTCATCAAATCCATAACATAAAAATATTCATTTTGGATGGACTTCCCTAAGCAGGTAGGCCATCCACAATACCAGAGTAATTAAGAGAGGTAGACTTTTGATAATTGACAAATTATGCATTATTGTACCCCATTTTCTTGATGATTTTGTGCTTTAAATTGAGTTTGATATGTTTGTTCTAAGCATTTTCAAGAAATAAATTGGAATCCAAGGGTAGGAAGAATTATTTTGAAGTACGGGCTTGAAAGACGAAGAAAATGGGCGAAAATAGAGCGAAAATGGTGGAAAGCATCTCCCACGGCAGTTCGCACAGCCCGTGCCAAGGGCAGCACCTGGCCGTGGAAGTTAAAACAGACCTGGAGAGGTAGTAGCCTACCCCGGGTGCTACCACAACCCATGGTAGGGACCGTGTGAAGTTATTGCCTCCCACCAGTCTATGGGTGTAGGCTACCATGGCCGTTGGCACAGCCCGTGGCAGCCAACAGGCAGGCCGTGGAAGGAGAAGCGGGAGATGGAAGTAGCTTCCCACGGTCTGTTCCACGGCCATGGCAGGAGACCGTGGGAGCCGGCTGCCCTTTAATCCCTTGTAGTCTAGCCACACGGGCGTTGGCACGGGCCGTGGGAGCCGCCCGTGCCAGCTTGCGAAAGCCTATTTTCAATAAAAACCTAAGGAAACAGAGTCCTATATGACTTTGAGTATAAAAAGGCATTGAAACACACAGAAAAAGAGGCTAGAACGGACTGAAGAGAGAGAAAACAAATCAATGAAGGTTTCTAAAGGAGATTTACAAAGATCTTTGCCGAATTAGAGTTGGAAAAAGGAAGATTTGAGTGGAAATCCATTACGTTATCATGAACTTCATGGATTTCTA
>CAOJBK013321441.1:0-10434 GCA_948294925.1 Codiaeum variegatum
ATTAGTAAATATTATTATTTAATAACTAATAAAATATATAAATAA
This sequence comes from Codiaeum variegatum, assembly GCA_948294925.1. NCBI lineage: Eukaryota > Viridiplantae > Streptophyta > Magnoliopsida > Malpighiales > Euphorbiaceae > Codiaeum > Codiaeum variegatum. Next base: position 46 of record CAOJBK013321441.1, read on the forward strand.
AGCTTCAATATATATATATAAATTGTTAGAGAGAATATTTAATAACATTTTTAAATAATTTAATTTATATAATTATTATAATTTTTAAAAAAATTAAATTTTATTAAAATACTATTAATCCAAAAACTAAACCAATCGGATCCAACCTAACCAAATCCAAAATACTTCCATATGATTGGATATACAATCCAATGCAAAGTAATGAATTGAATATACAATCCAATTTTTTTGAGTTGGATTGATTAGATTGGGTTGGATTAGTCGGATTGGATATTTTTTGTACACCCCTACTCCTGATGTTAGGGCTCTTAAATTTGATACCTTAGGATTCCACCAAAAGAAGTAAGGCAAAGAGACATTTTCAAGTACTTGATTCATAACCTAGGCTAATAGATTTTGTTATTATGCTATTATAGAACCACCAGTTGTAATAGAATCTCACCTCGATATCACACAAGGCTTTATTATATAAAACCTCTACACTCGTATAAATTTTTTAGATTTAAAAGAGTAACACAAACAAAATATCTAAATAAAATGGCCAAAATGTTACACAAAATAACAACTTTTCAAGTTCAGAACTTAATAGACAAGCAAGGCAAAGGAGGAGAGTACCTACCAAAAGGGCTTTTGAGGAGTTCTCTTGATAACCTCATTCAAATGAAACATATCAACCGAATTTAAAAAATAATAACAATAAGGGAAAAATTTAATAAAAGGGATTGATTAAACTAACTTGTTTAAAATATAAAACCTTGCAACCTTCCGCTAGTTCTACTATAGAACATGTAAGCATTTTGCACAAAAAAAAGCACTAAAATTAAAATTATTGAAAGCATGCTCAACACTCCACAATCAAAGCAAAATTTGAATACTGGCTCATTTCTTCATCAAATTTCACTCATAAATGAAAGGGGAAAATAAAATTCAAAGAAATCTTGTCAATTCACATAGGACCACATTTATTATGATGGAAAACCCACACAATGATTAATAAAGAAGGAAAAAGAAATCAACATTATGAACAAAATTGGCTAGGGCAAGCACAATGATCAAATTGAAAATTAGCAATTAATAATCAATAAACTATAATTGAAAAACTAATTTATTATTAGCAATGAATTAAACCAAATCAACACTTATAAATATAGAAAAAGCCACCCTTCGCACCATAAACTCTAAAAAATACACCTCTGTCATAAGACTAACCTTGTGTCACATGTAAGGTAGGATCCTAGTCACAAATTACAATTAAAACAAATATAATCAACAAAGAAAATATAGGCAAGTGACTAATCTAAATAGAATCAGCACATACTATTGCATACCATATATCACCAAAATAGCACACATTGCAGAGAAATAAGGTTACTAGAGTCCATCTAAGGTAAGATGATTCGGAAGTTAGCACTTTGTCACACCCCAACCAATCCCTCAATCAAAAGGTAAGAAAAATTATAGTTAATTACATCAACAATGAACTTGAAATTGCATTAATATCTGTAACTTCTCCAAATCAACCTACAAATCTTAATTCATAACTGATTTCCTGACTAAGGAAAAATTCACCAATTCACAAACAAAAACATCACAATTTTGCTTATATTTTTAATAAATAAACTTAATAGAAAAAATTAGTAAAAGATCAAACATGACCCTAGAAAAGAAAAAAACTCTATAAACCATACCTGTGAGATCATTAATTTTGAGGACAAGAGTAGGATTAATCATTTGAAGAGCATGTCCAACAATCTTCTTAAATTCAAGGGCTCTATTAGGGTGGTCAACACTAAAATAGAGATATAGTAGTACCACCCATATTACTGATTTTGTGCCTCCTTTCACTTTTATCACCTTGCCTTCCTATTGTTTGGGTTGTGAGAAAACCAATTGCTCAACTTCATCTTGTTGTGTAGTAAGTGAAATGGTGGAGAATTGGCAATAACAACATCGAAACTAGAATACCCATGTCTCCAAATCGTGAAAATAGAATGTTGCTACATGATTTATCAAATAGAATGCTGGTACAATTAAATTTAAAATACTCACACTTTCTCATCTATAAAATGCTCTAAATAATAACAAATCATATCTATATATAATACAGATGTAGAGAGACATTTAACTAAAACTTATACACTAACAAAGACTAGAGTATAAAGTGGGAGACAGAAGACCAAAATTAGGGTTTACCTGAGAGATGCAAAGAATTTCACTTAGGTATAATTTATATGGTTTGGCTACTTCTTTAATTAAAGATCCAAATCATCATTGTTGCTCTCACTCTTAATCTCCCTTGCAACCACTGATTCCTCATCTACTAGATTTAGATTAAAAGTCTTACTTCTCTAATGACTATAACTCCTTCTCAGGAAATGACGGTGACTCCTCTTGAAAATGAGACAATGATAACAAAGAAAGAAAAGCTAAAGATAGCTCAATTTGAAAATTAGGGTTCATGGTGAAGAGGTTTATGAAAATGGTGAGGGTTGGGTCTGGCTGTGAGGGTTCAGTTAGATGAGAGGATTTCTTTTCTGTGTTCAGGTGAAGTCTGTCTTTTTTTTGGCCTGGTGTTCATATGATGTGTTTAGTCTTAGGTGGGAAAAATTTTACCAATTGTTAGGTGGGAAATTTACTAAGTATTGGTGGGAAAATTTTCACCAAAATTAATAAGGGGGAAAGATGAAATTTTAGGGCAGATGAAATATTTTTCCTAGGGCAACATTTTTAAATTAGTAAAATTGCAACATTATTATTAAAATATTGTGTTTTGTGTCAAACACTGCAACACTTTAACAAAGTATTGCTTTAGAGTATGGTTAATAACCACATATTATATCTATTGTAACATTTTTACATATGATGTCACAATAGACTAAAATTATCTTATCCAAAATTGCAAAATTTTTTCAACATCTTAAATTTTGGTTGTCGTAGGCCATTTATGGTGTAGTGTCATGTAGATGTCTTCTTCCTCACCATGGATCCATTCCATTATTTAAAAAGGCTTCATCTTCGAATACACATATCAAATGGATTCCATTCCATGTCTTTTTTATAAAGAGTAAACCTCTTGGTAGGTACGTGATGGCTAATCATCTTAGAGTCTTCCTTTAACACTTAAAAGCTCCTTCTAGATAAATGCATTTGCTAAGGTAGTTTTAGATGTCCTAGTACCATGATTTTTGTTCAACCTCATAGAGATCTATGTAATTAAATAAGTAGCTTGATCCATGCATGATACTTACATAAATATGATGAATGAGGAACCCATCATGTATTTTTATCATTGAGGCTAGTGTTGCAAGAGCATTAGCAAATCTATTTTGAGTCCTTGGTAAGTAGTGGAGAGATAGAGTGTGGAAATTGGATATTAGTTCTTCGAGACATTTAAAGTAAGGAACCAAATGCTCTTCTCTGAGTTTTTATTTTTCTAGATACTTGAGAGTCTATCATGTTAGAATCCCAAACACTTTAAGGTTTTTAATGCTAATTTGGATGGCTAATTTGAGCCCATGGATGCAACCTTTATATTTTACTCCATTGTTTGTTACCTCAAAATCTAGTTTAATTGCTAGATTCAAACATTTTCCAGTAAGTGCGACGAACACCATGATAGCTCTACAGCCTTTATTATTAACTATTCCATCAAAGGATAGTTTCCATGTTTCTGTTTGGATGAGTAGGATGTCCTTATTATGAAATTTATATTATTCCTAATGATTATATGCTAGGGATGCGATTAATTGGTCAGCTACGACACTACCCTTTATAGCCTTCCTTTGAACATACTTGATATCATAAGTGGTTAAGATGACCATCCAACTAACTATTTTTCTATCGAGGATAAATTTTTTCATGAGATATTTTAGATGACTTTTTTCAGCAATAAAATTTCTTATTTAAGAACCCAAATAGTGTTGCATTTTATAATAAACCCATACTAGAGCAAGGTAATGCTTTTCACTATTTTGACTTCATATGTAAGAATCCACTTACTTAAGTAGTAAAATGGCATGCTTCTTAATATAATTGGGAGCATTTTGTGCTAGAATGGTTCCCATTACTTCACAAGTGACTGATAAGTAGAGGTGGAGTACTAAGCCTAGCGGCTGTAGGATAGGATGGTTTAGCATATACTCCTTGATTTGATAAAAACTCTTTTCCTCATTCCATTGTTTGGAGGAGTTTTTCTTGAGTAGCTTATAAATAGTTCCATACGTGTTGGCCAATTGGCATATGAATCAGTTGATATATTAGAGGCATCCACGGACCCCTTATCTCCTTTTCAGATTTAAGAGGTGGCATTTCCAAAATGGATTTTAACTTAGTAGGATCAGCTTTAATACCTTCTTGCTAACCATGTAACTAAGGAACACTCTAGATGATGCTCTAAATATGCATTTGGTAGGATTTAGCTTGAGATTATGCTAAAAACATCAAAGGAAGAACCTCTCTAATACTTTCAGATTTTCTACAATAATAGCACCTTTAATGATCATATCATTGACATTAACTTCAATGTCTTAATGCATCATGTCATGGAAGATAGTAGTGGTCATCCTCTAGTAGGAAAATCTAGCATTCTTAAGGCTAAAGGGCATGACTTGATAGCAATAGGTATCTCATTATATGATGAAGGTTATTTTCTCTTTGTTAAGCAGTGGACAAGTATCTAATTATATCCAACATCTAGATAAATGAAGGAGACCATCTCTAACCTCTCTAGTTCATCCACCAATAACCAATATATCGTAAATGGAAATCATATTTCGGGAAAGTTGTGTTTAGATCTCTATAGTCAACACACTTTTTCACCTACCCATCCTTCTTTAGTACTAGGATAATGTTGGATAACTAAGATGGGTAACTAATTGGCTTAATGAAGTGATGTTCTAACTATTTAGAAACCTCTTCATTGATGGGGATTGACCATTGATGCTTGATGCACTGTAGCTTCTATTTAACGAGCTTGACATCAGGGTGTGTAGGAATCTTATGAACAATGATGCTTAGATCAAGGTCGGTCATGAAATTGGGCTTTCAAGTAAAACATTATTCAAAGACTTTGATGGTTTCTTCTATAGAAGACCCATTTAAATATGCAAATGCAATGAATGTTGTTTTTCAAATGTTATGTATATCAACATTTATGGGTTCTTTGATTGCATCTTTTACTATATTTATTTTATTATTCTCATTTCCCAATTAATTAATTTTAGATTCATTAATTGGAACATTGAAAGGGAAGTATAAGACATGGTCGTAAAAAGAAATTATGGTCATCTTATTGATTTTAAATGAAGAAAGGTAAAAAATTACATCATCTTGGAAATTTTCGCATTCTGGGTTGATTACATCATCATCAAAATCGAATTGAAAAGAGTATTAAACTTTAAAAGAATCAGGAGACTTATCAAACTCAGTCTCAGAAAAAGTTAGTTATAATGGATTCTTTGGAAAGACCAGTTCTTAGGTTCTTCCTTTGCAAGCTAGATTAAGGTAGTCAAATAAGCCTTCCCTTCTTTATTAGTCAGAAGTAAAACATTGAAGATCTCATCATTCATATTTTCCTCCTAATTCTTAGGTATATTATCTTTTGCCAAAGGCTTAGTAGTAGAGAAGATCCCAAAACTATGTAAGGTTATTCCAGTCATGGGACAAACCCATGGTTCAATGAAAGAATAATAAGGAACTATTTTACCCTCTTTTATGAAGTAAAATTAAAAGTCCTAAGATAAGGTCTTATTTTCCAATCATATGATTTACCCCTTTGCAAGGTGATAACTCTATTTTTAGCTTTCACTTGTTCTTCTTTGAGTTTCTCTTTGGTAGTTTCATACCCTAACCTCAAGTGGTGGCTTAGTAATGGGATATTCATCAAATGACTTAATTCCCTGTTAGTTTTTACCTAGCCCCATATTGACCTCCATGGAACTTGTAAAAGGATAATAATTAGTGAAGATAATTTCCTTATCATTAATTGCATTAATAAATTGTACAAAAGAAAATCTAGACAAGGGGTACATAGATTAGTCAGGTTGAATTTCTATGACAGATACATACTCTAGTGCTTCAAACTTTCCAAAAGAGTTTCCCTTGATGTAACAACCCCTTTATTGAAAGAAAACTTAACCTTTTAATGTAAGGTTGATAGAATGGTTTTGGCATGATGAATTCATGGTGTTTTTAATAGTAGGATGGAACACTAATCACTTGAAATCATACTTGGAAGGAGGTAAGGCCTATAATAATTGTCAGTGTCACAACACCAAAAACTTCCCTCTTTCAATTATCATATGCCTTCACTATCTATTCGGGAGGAGTGAAGGCAATAACTTTTAGGCCAAGACTACTTGCAACTTCTAGTAGGCAGACATTCAACACACACTAATTACCAGCTAATGTCATTGGCATAGTCTTATCTTTAGTGATGATTATGAATATAAGGAATCATTATGAGAAACTCTAAGAGGAATCTCATCATTAGAAAAGGACATGGTAGTTCCTCTAGTGGTGCATGTGAGTGATACAATTCAATTTTAAGTGAGATGTCAGATAGAGTTTTCCATTAACCCAAATCTTGGAAAAATGCCTTATGATGATAAAAGAATAAAAATAAACCCCATATAAAAATGTTGGCTTGTGTCTTCTTAAATTTCTTGAGCAAAGGATCCTCACCAGGTTTAGGAATGTCTATATATTGAGATATTGGTTGGCTTGCAGGTGGTGTAATAGGAACAACTTGCTCACACTTTGGGTGATTGCACCAATTTTGGTTGTCACATCAATCATGTCAATTACACAGCAAAGGTTATTAAGTTAGGACTTCTATAAGAAGGGTTGGCCACCTTTCAAAGAGTGATTGTGTAGAGAATTCCTAGACACAAGTTGGATGATGTGAGTTGAAATTCCTTCTTTAAAGTTAATCAAAGTAACAATGATGGGTTGCTCTAAAGCAGGTGGAAGTAGCTTTCCTTTATCGATGATGTCTTAAATTTTATGCTTCAATGTTAGGCCTATGTCAGTTCTATAACCTAGTACTTGATGATAGGATCATGTCTCATTATGATTGTACCCTTCAAGAAATAAAGGTACAACAAGCCTTGGGGCTAATGGCCTTGTTATGTCATCTTGCAAGAGTTAGTGGTATATGATGCTTAGAGGGGTACTCCATAGATTGGTGAATTTCATCTTTTGAAGCATAAATGGTTGTAGAGAAGCTTTCATTTTCCTTTTTAATATGACTAGCTTCTTGACAAGGAAGTCCCTTAGATTTAGGTTTTAGTCCTTACTTAGGAAATGATTCTTAGATGAGGCTTTTTGTGAAATGTTAATGTCAAGATATGGCATAATGGGAAGTAAGGAGTCCATTTTAGCTTCAGTCTCCTTGTTGTCATTAAGGATCTGGTGGGAATAGGACATAATATCTTAGAACCCTAGTATGGCTTCCTTATGAAGTAAAAGCATATCTTTCATTCTTTGTATTTATCTTTAGATGAATGCAACCAGCCACTTTAGGACATCAATAAAAGTGATAGGAGAAGGGGTATATTGCTATCTTGAGAATGGAAAAGTGGTGTAGCTATCTTAAGAGAGGTATCAATATTTAGGTGATCAAGGCCACACCAAGAGTGTCCTAATTATCTAATAGTTGTCTTTTGTTTGTGTTTAGGGAGGGGTAGGAACATGCTTTATGATGTTATACTTTGTTCATGTTTTTGACATAGAAATAGTATGATGCATGCATGCATGCATATATACATGAATAAAAAAATATTTCATGATGGAATACTAAAACTCAGCAGTATGGTACATTTAATCCTAGGGGAAGGATTTATTATCTAGTACATGTTGCTTTGATGTTTTATGGTTACCTAGTAACTAGAGGTGTGATATACCTAATCACATGTGAATCAATAAGATTCGTGTGGGTCTAACAGTTACATGTAACCTCATTATCCCAACTAAAAGAATTAGTGGGTATGCCTTATGGTGAATGATTTCATTATCGAAGAAGCAATCCTAGGGAGGGAAACTCATTCGATGTATACTTTTTATCCTCGGTTTTCTAGATATAGAAGAGCATGTGAAATGAGGCATGAAATCTATTTCATAAAATGTTTTGAGATAGTTTACTTTTGAAAAATATCAGCCCCTATTGGACTCACTAGCTGTGAGGCCCTGTCCGAAAATGCGTCTTAAGGTGTGTGTGCTTAAAGAAACCAACCTCAGTAGGTAGATTATGCCAAAAAAATGGATTGGATCTCACATAAGTTGAACCCCTTATAGGCTCATTTAGTACAAGTGAGAATTGTGAGTTGCACTTAATAAATTTAAAAAGTATTTCATTTTCAACATTTGACTAGGTAACCCAAATATTTGAATCCATAAACATATTTCAATGATAATGGAAAGATGTTTATCCCAAACCAAAAGATAAATTTAGAGACTCTTAAATTTATAAAACATTACCTAAGAAAAATAAGTTCCGAACACCCTAGCTTTTATCATGTACGAAATACGCTTGGAAAAGGATGGTTTCATATATGCATGTATAGGTATAGAGGATGATGCATGAGTAGTTATAAACAACATAATAAAGATGCATGATAATGTGAAAATAAAGACTAATAAAAGATAAATACATGAACATTGAAAGGATTCTCCCTCTAACAATGAGGGTACTACGAAATGCACATATTCCCTTAATACAATTGAATAACAATTGAGGAAAATAACAAATTTATACAAAAAGGTTAGTAATAAAAAAAATTATAAAAATAATGATAAAGAAATGAGATAAAGAAAAAGTGAAAAAATAAACTAAAAAGGTTTTGGAGTTGATACCCTTAATACTATAGGGCATGCATGTGTATCTCTTTGAATGGGATGCAGTTCTTCCTTCTCATAAATGTGGGTTTTGAAAAAGGAGTTTTAGAATTTAGAACCTAATTGTAAATAATTAATTGAAAAAGGTTGTACTTATAGTAACACTAGAGGCAACATCATCTGAAATCATGAAAAAAAAAGCTATAGTAATCATATAAAAGCTTGCATGGTTGTAAGGGTCGTACAGTGCCCTCTAGCTCACTGCAGAGCCTGCAAGGGACCTGCGGTCTTCACTATAGGCCTACTGAGATCCATGCACTCTAATACTATAGTTTGGTTCATTTTTCTAATCTGATTCAACCTATTTCTAAGTTGATATAATTTTAAAAGCTTTTGAGCTCGTTTAGAATCTGATTTGAGCTTGATTTGAACCTATGAATCCGTCTTGATGTAATAGTCTGAATAAAGCCAAATTGAGGGTTCACATATTTAGACCCCTAATGTTCTAGGAGAGAATCATCTACCTCTATCTAGAAGATTCCTAGCATATCACTACCTCCTATAACCTATAATTCTAACATATAAAGGTTTAGAAGTTGTTAGGAAATATTATAAGTGTATAATTTGTGTTTATAATTTTAGTGATAAGTATTAAGTATCATCTTGTGAGGACCTAGCTTAAACACAGCCTGCGAGCCTTGATTTTTTTCGCTTGAGGAAACTGCCCTCCTTGGGCAGATTATGCATTTAGCAATTCATTTGTGTGTGAAGTCTCACACAAGAAAAACCATTAGGTCTATTTCAGTGTAAAGTGCAGTGTGTTTGTGAGTCGCCAATTAATCTTTAGAAAAAAAAATGAGGGTTTTTACAAGGTAATTAATTAACCAAATTAGTTAACTCCATAAAAATGTTCATTTTATCCACAATGGAAAAAATAAGGTTTTGATCAATGAATCAAAGCTGGATTCAGAGACTGTAAATTTGGCTTTAAATCTATTTTAGAAAAATGTGACTTTATCTACTTTTAGCTAAAAATGATTCATATTCAGTTTAAAATCCTATTTCATATATGCATGTACAAAATTCTATGGCTAGAAAGGTTTTATTTATAGTAATACTAGAGGCAAAATCGTCAAAAATCATTAAAAAAAAGCTACGTTAAGCGTATAAAAGCCTTTATGGTTGTAAGGGTCTTACACTTCCTGCTAGCTCACTACACAGCCTGTAAAGGACCTGCGATGCTCGTAGTGCAGTGCGGACCTACTGGGTTCTTTGGGCTTTAATACTATAGTTTAGTTCATTTTTCTAATCTGATTCTACCTATTTCTAAGACAATATAATTTTATAGGCTTTTTAAGCTCATTTAGAATCCAATTTGAGCCTGATTTAAACCTATGGATTTGTTTTAATGTAACAGTTAGGATGGTGGCAAATTTAGGGTTGACATATTTAGATCCCTAATGTTTTATGAGAGAATCATCTACCTCTATCTAGAGGATTCCCACAATATCACTTCCTCCTATAACCAATAATTCTCACATATAAAGGTTTAGAAGT
>CAOJBK013321448.1:0-11183 GCA_948294925.1 Codiaeum variegatum
ATAACCATGAACAACCTTTAAAGCATCTATTAAAAGGGCAATCTGTCATTCATATTCTCAAACTTTTTGAGAATAGATTCCCTACAGAATACTTAAGGGACATATATACGTTCGATACTAGGAATGTATCCACTTAAAGAATATATATACTAAAGCCAATTAGGTTTTCATTTGCATTCACATGCTAAGTGTAAGCTCTGGGGTATACACTGCTAACATGGTAGCCCATGCCAATCTCTGGATAAATTTCCACAAAATCAGTTTTCAGTCAGTAACTCGTATGGGGTGTCTTTCTGAAGTGCATGGGGTGTACATTGGCTCATGCAAATTTTTGTTGCAATTCAATCAAAATTCTTTTTAGGCAATAACTTATACGAGGAGCTGTACAGCCCGTGCCTGAGGCATTTTTGCCCGTGCGAGTTTCTGGTACATACTTACCTGAAATTTTTTATTCCGTACTTGGCTAAGGATCAATTGTACTGTCCATGTCTGCCCCGTGTATTTCTCTGTTTCTAAAATTTTTCCTCAAAAAATTTCTATCTTTTATGTATTACTTCCTACACTTTTGTAAGCTTATTTCGGCACTTTAGTCAACCTTAATTCCTATAAAATCATAACTCAAACCATACTCATGATTTATCTCTTTTTAACTATGGTTTTAAACATAAAAACAAAAATAAAACTAAAAAATCAAAAAAATCCTAACTAATTTAGTGGGGTGCCTCCCACTCAGTGCTTCTTTCATGTCATTTTAGCTAGACATTGGGATTGAATTCAAGGATCCTGAAGTTCAATGCTTTCAATCTCTTTGATTTCATCCAAGCTACCAAAATATTGCTTAACTCGATGACCATTAACAGTAAATTTCTCATTAGTTTTAAAGTTAAGTAATTCGACTGCTCCCGAAGGATACATATGAACTACCTCATAAGGATCACTCCAATGTGATTTTAATTTTCTAGGAAAAAGTTTGATATGGGAGTTAAAGAGTAAGACTTTCATACCTAGTTTGAAGTACTTGTGAAGATGCTTTCGATCATGAAGCACCTAAATCTTTTCTTTGTAGATCCTTGAACTTTCATATGCCTTATTCTGTAGCTCATCCAATTCCGACAGCTGCAACATTCTCTTTTATTTGGCTTTATCCATATCAAAGTCCAATGCTTTAATTGCCTAATAAGTGTTGTGTTCTAGCTCAATCGGTAAGTGGCATGCTTTACTGAATACTATCTTAAAAGGACTCATGCTAATTGGGGTCTTAAAAGCATTCCCATAATCCTATAAAGCCTCATTAACTCGATTTGACCAATCTTTCCTTGATGAGTTTACTTTTTTCTCAAGAATTCCTTTGAATTATTTGTTTGATGTTTCAACTTATCCTGAAGTTTGAGGATGATATAGAGTTGCCACTTTATGCTTGACACCATGTTTATTAAGCAATTTCTTAAATATTTTATTGTAAAATTGACTTCCTCCATCACTAATGATCACTCTTGGTGTGCCATACCTGTTAAAGATATAATCTTTGACAAAACTAACCATAACATTAACATCATTAATCCGGGTAGGAATTGCTTCCACCCACTTCAAAACATAATCAACTCCAATAAATATATATATTGAAATCCAAAGGAATTGGGAAATGGTCCCATAAAATCAATACCCCATACATCAAAAATTTCAATCACAATAAAATTAGTTAGGGGCATCTCATTCCTCCTTCCTATGTTACCTACTCTTTGGCATCTTTCGTAATGTTTGTAATAAGTACAAGCATCTTTAAAAAAAGTAGGTCAATAAAAACCATTTTAGAGGATTTTCTCAACTGTCTTTCTTCTTCCAAAGTGTCTACCCCAATGCATGTCATGACAAAATTTAAGAATACTAACCTGCTCCTCTTCCCGAATACAACGCCAGATAATTTCATCTTTGTAGATTCTAAACAAATAAGGCTCATCCCAAACATAGTATTTACAAATATGATATAGTGATTTCTTTTCTTTAAATGACATATCTTTCCTAACTTCACCACATGCAAAATAATTATCTATGTCAGCAAACCATGGGATTTATAACACTTTGAATAATTATTCATTAGGAAATGCTTCTAAGTCTTTGGTAGTATTACTAGATTCATCATGAGATGAGAAGGATAACCTAGATAAGTGATTAGCAACTACATTTTCACTACCCTTCTTATCACGTATTTCACAATCAAACTCTTAAATTAGTAACACCCACCTTATCAAAAAAGTTTTAACATGTTGTTTTGTCAATAGATATTTTAGAGTAGAATGATCTGTGTAGATTATGACTTTAAAACCAACTAAGTATGCCATAAACTTATCTAATGCAAAAATAATAACAATCATCTCTGTTTCAGTTGTGGTGTAATTTAATTAGGGACCGAAAAGGGTTAAACTTTCATAATACATTATTCTTAAAATTTTATCAACCCTTTGTCCTTAAACAACCCCCAATGCATAGTTAGATGCATAACACATCAGTTCGAAAGGTAAAGACCAATCGGGAGCAACAATAATAGGTGCAGAAGTTAGTTTCTCTTTCAAAGTATGGAAAGTCATCATGCATTTATCATCAAATTCAAAAGGTACATCTTTTCTTAATATCTAATAAAAGGTTGACTTATTTTGGAAAAATCTTGTATGAATATTCTATAAAAATCGGAATGACCCAAAAAACTCCTTACCCCTTTTACAAATGTGGGAGGGGGTATGTTGGCAATCAAATCAATTTTAGCTTTGTCAACTTCCATACCTTTACTAGAGACTATATGACCCAAAAATAGAAAAGTCCTATATAAATACCTCAATGTAGTCATCAATCGTGTATGAAAATACTGACATCATGCATCTTTGGAAAGTTGTTGGTGCATTGCAAAGACCAAATGGCATACCTCGAAAAGCAAACGTGCCAGAGGGACACGTAAAAGTAGTCTTGGCTTGATCTTCCAGTGCAATAGCAATTTGAGAATAACCTAAAATTCCATCAAGAAAATAATAGTACGCATGGCCAACTAACTTGTCTAACATTTGGTCGATGAACGGTAAAGGAAAGTGATCTTTTTTAGTGGCATTGTTCAATTTTCTGTAATCAATACACATGTGCCACCCCATCACCATTCTAGTGGGTACTAACTCATTCTTTTCACTCTTTAAAATGGTGATTCCTATCTTTTTGGGAACCACATGAACTGGACTTAGTCACTCACTATCAATAATTGTGTAAATTACCCCTTATTTTAACAACTTAAGGACTTCTTACTTAATAACCTCACTCATAATTGGGTTCAACCTACATTTCATATCCCTCTTAAGCTTAGCCCCTTCCTCTAAAATTATTCCATGCATGCATGTGGAAGGAGTAATGCCTTTTATGTCACTCAAACCTCAACCTATGGCCTGTTTTAGTCTCTTAAGTTCAACAACTACATTCTCTTCCTCTTCCTTACTCAATTTTGATGAAATTATGTCAAGAAAGGATTTTCCATCACCTAGAAGAACATACTTTAGCTGTGTAGGGAGCAATTTAAGCTCTAAATTTTCAGAAGAGTTCTTTTCATCCTCTATGTTCAATGCCACATTTAAAGTCTCTATCATGCCATTATCAACAATTTCAGTTTTATTCAAGCCATCGAGATAGTCTACAATTTCAGGAACTATAATTTCTATTCCTTCATCAATTGTAAGTACGGATTCAAGCTCATCATCAAAAACATATTACTCAATAATATCATTCACAACATTATCAACACAATCAATAAAGCAACACTCATAAATGAGAGAATTTTCCATATGAATTGTGCCATAGTGTGTAAAATTGTTAAATATGGAAAACACAACAATGCACCCCAAAACAGCCATAGTTAATTTTCCATGTTTAACATCAATGATAGTGTTAGTGGTTGCCATAAAAGATCTACCCAATAAAATTTGCAATTTTGACTTATTAGTCAACCCATCACCCATATCAAGCATAATAAAATCAACAGGCATAACTTAACCTTTAATCTGCACTAGCACATCTTTAATAATTCCCTTAGGGAATCTTAATATTCTATCGACTAATTGGAAGCACAACTTTATGGGTTTTAGTTCACCCAAATTCAATTGGAGGAACAAGTCATAAGGCATTAAATTTACAATAGCACCTAGATCAAGCATACCTCTTGTCTCTTCTCCATTACCCATTTAAATATCAATCACAAAACTTTCAGGATCATTGGCTTTCTGAGGTAAATTATGTTGCAAAGTAGCACTTGTTACCTTCGAAACAATTACCTTTTCCTCTAATTCTAGCTTATGTTTTTTAGAATTATGTTCTTCAAAAAATTTTGCATAAGCTGGAATTTTCTTAAACAATATCTAGAAATGAAAAATTTATACTTACCTTTGATAGCATCTTGAAAAGCTCCTCAAATTGTTTGTCATTCTTTCCTCCTTTGAGCCTTTTAGGAAAGGGAATAGGTGGCCAGTAAGGATCAATCCCCTTATGAAGTTATGTAGAAGTTGGGTTCTCATTTACTTCTTCTTTTTCCCTGAGCAGCACAGTATGCTCTTAATCAAGCTCCTCCTACCCAATTTTATTATCAATAATCTTACCACTTATAAGTACTGTGATGGCTTTAGCTTTTTTTGGTTGACTTGGACGCATCCTTTGCTGCTTGTTATGTATTTGTGTGGCAATTTGACCCATTTAGGTCTAAACTTTCCTCATTGAAGCTTCCATAGAATCCAACCTTCGATTATTTATCTCTTGGTTTTGAGTACTTACTTTAATAAATTTGTTCAATGTTTCCTCCAAACTTAATTTTCTAGGTTGTTGAGATCTAGAATTCTCTCTTTGATAAGGCCTTCTTTGTAATACTTGAGGCATTTGAGTATTTTTATTCCTCCACCCAAAATAAGGGTGATTTCTCCAACCGGGATTATATGTATTTGAATAAGGATTATTTTGAGTCCTTGGCTAGAATCCATTAAGCACTTAAGATTCTTCAAGATCCTTAGGAATAGAATCAAAATTGAAAGGACAAACACTAGCCCAATGTCCTTGTAATCCGTATACCTCACAAATTTCTTGAACGTGAATCAGTTTATTACCTTGCCTTTTCAGCATCTCAACTTTACGAGTTAATTTAGCAATTTGTGAAATCATATATTTACCATGTCAAACCTCATGTACAACAACTTTCCTTCCTCTTACACTCTTTTATTGGGAATTTATTCCAAGTGTTTCAAATAATCTATATGCCTCATTAGGGTAACCTCACTCATGGAACCTCTGACTGCGTTATCAACTATCCCTTAGTTGTGGTAAGTTAACCCATCATAGAAAAACTGATTTAGTAATTATAAAGAATAGTGATAATGTGGCCATTGAATTTATAACATTTTAAAACGTTCCCATGCTTCATAGAAGGGCTCTCCCTCTTTTTGAGTAAAAGTTGCAATCTCTGTATGCAAGTCAGTTATCTTTTGATAGGAGTAAAATTTCTACATGAATTTTTTATAAACCTATTCCCACGTAGTCAAACAATCATGAGGCAAAGTCATTAAACATGTTTTAGCAACATCTTTCAAAGTATAAGGGAAATACCTCATTCTCAATTGATCCTTGTTTAGTCCATGAAGAGGAATGGTCTGAATTACTTAATAGAAATCCCTTATAAAATTGAGAGGGTACTTATTATCCATACTATGCAATGATGGAAACATATTATAGTGAATAGATTTCAGCTCATAATTCCTTATTGTCATATCTAAATGGATATGAGAAGTAGTCGTACCAATTATCGACTTAGCAAACTCCTTCATAAGTCTCCTTTCCTCAGCCATGATTCTAGGTGGATCAACTTGGTTCTCGTTTCCTTAGTTTTGTGGATCTATAAATGGATCCTCAATTGTTGGTGGGTCCTTTGTGTTGTCTCTATTTTCCAATCCTATCTTATGCATGTTATCAACAAAAGGGACAAGTTCTCCTTCAAGAGATCTTCTCCCATTCATAAAATTCAAAAAATAAAATAAAACAAAATAAAAGAAATAACCTAAAAATTTAAGAAAGAAACAAATTAATAACGCTTAGCAAGTTTTCAGTTTTGTTTAAAAGAAATCCCCAGCAACGACACTAAAAACTTGTTCGCGTCAAAATATACTAACAAATAGCGACTGCAAGTATACGAGCTATTGTAATATAGGATGAGAATCTAAGGTCGTATTCCAAAGATCTTTTGAAATTATCGTTATGAATCTTAATTAATTTGTTTCTCAAAGTGCAAGTAAAAGTAAAAGAAGATTTTGATTTGATTTTGAAAAGTAAATTAAAAAGCAATGAACATGAATATGCAATGATATGAACAATGTCTAAACAAATTGAAAATCCATTGTCTATCCTTATGATTTCAAACTATTAATTTTATTGATTAAGTTTAACTATCCAATGTTCAATACAATCATTCACCTAGAATTTACCCTAGTCTAGCTAACGCATTCATAGATGTAATCCAATGAAAACATGCATTAATCAAATGATTTAAGACTAAAATTTATGAACTCAATTCGTTTTAGAATCTTAATTGAATAATTCTAGGTTTAGATTTCTACTCTCGCTCTATCATCCAAACCCTAATTAAACTAATTAGTGATCAAGCAATTTTGTTTATAGTTGTTAATTCAATTTAATCAAACAAAAGTTAAACCTAATAATAAAACTCATAGTAATTAATCATATCAAGACTATTCCATGCTTCAATCTCTAGAAAAAAAAAACAAGTTTAGTTTATGATTGATTTAGAACTCAACAAATTTATAATAATTCTAAGATAAATCATGCTTAATACCCTTATCGTAAAGAAAACTCATAATTAAAGCAATTAAAATTAAGAATAAACCTTAATTAAAAGTAGAAAAATCTCAATCTCCTTGGAGATATTCAACTTCAATCTTTAATAATAACCAAATTAATGAAGAACTAAGAAAAATAATGAAAAACAATTAAAACATAATGAAATAGAAAAATCTAAAGTAATTCTATCAATTTTTTTAAGGTTGATGATAAGGATGATATGTTATCAGTGGAGTGTTATGTTCCATCCTTCGACGCATGGCCTCATTAATCACACGCACGGCCTCTGCAATTTCTCATACCGCCTTATGCATTTTAACCTTGAATATGCATTCCCATCCAGAGATGTGCATAGGGTACGCACGGCTCAAGACTCTAACCGCATGGCCCATATGGCAGTTATAATTTCTAAATTCCAAGTTCGATTTTACACAAAGATTGGCACGGCTTGGATGCTTGAAATGCATGCCTGTGCCTGGCCCGTGTAATTGAACTTTACTCAAATTTTCTTCTTCAATCCTTCAATTTATTCAGGAATTTTGTTTATTGATCTAATAACTTCTTTTTTTCCTGAATTTCTCTAAAATACACTTAACAAACTCATCAAATTCAATTTATGGGCAAAAATATACCTAAAGGGAGATTAAGTGAAATTTCATACTAAACATTGTGCCACCTCCCCTTCATGTTCTTGTGCTTCCCCTAATTCAACATCAACCTCCTTATCTACTGTAGGGCGATAAGATTGCTAATGTTCCACCCAAGGGTAGCTTATTGCAGCCTATCTGCAACATTAATTGCCTAACCCTAGGCAGTGGAATGAAAATGAATTGGCCAGGTAATTAAAGAGGATGGGTGTGCAACTTGGGAGACCTCCTAGAGATCTATATGGGAAACCATATCCTGAATGAATCGATGCATTTTACCCATTATCGAGAGAATATAAGACTCTAGAGTTAATGTTAGCACAAGGGAACACCTCTCTCGGTTCACAGTACAGTGTGGAGAAGCTTCCTTCAGTGGTTTTCTCAAGCTTCAATTATTTGATAACTCCCTGATGGGCACCGCTTTCAAGTGGTATAGCTGACTCCAACCAAAAAGTATCCGCACTTAGGAGGAAATCATTCGAGATTTAACTGACAATTTCTACAACTTGGAACCCAATGTGACCTTAGTCGATCTGGCTAAGCTTACTCAAAATCCTAGAGAATCAGCTGAGAAATATGTGGTGAGGTTTAGAAAATTGAATATTCAGTGCCTGGCCAAGGTCCCTGAATATGAACTAGTAGAATTAGCCTGTGGTGGTATGAACATGGCCATCAGGGAGAAATTTTAGGGCACTAAATTTTATGATTTCTATGACCTTCTTGACCGAGTGATGAGTTATGAGTGGTTATTTAGAGAAAAAGAGTAGAAGAAGCCATCTCAATCCTATTACAAAGATCAGGTGGCATACTCAACCCCTAATGAGGAATCAAACTCAGAAGAGGAGGAAGACATCTGTGTGGCCAAGTTGAAACCAGTCTTGTCATGCCCTTAAGCCCCAATTCAAGAAAAATAAGGAAACTAACAAGATAGCCAAAGAGTACTGATAATGGCTAAATATTCTTAATTTATACTTCATTTCTTGGCCATTATCTATATCCAATTGCATTTAATTTATTTATTTTAGTGTGTTTTTAGCTTTTTTTTTTCTAGTTCTATATACTGTTGCGGAGCTAAAAAGTGGAATATATAGGAATAGGCATACAAAAGGAGCATAAAGGAGTTGGAAATCAAGCCAAGGTAGACTCGCGGGTATCACTCACAGGTGTGACCTAT
This sequence comes from Codiaeum variegatum, assembly GCA_948294925.1. Lineage (NCBI taxonomy): Eukaryota > Viridiplantae > Streptophyta > Magnoliopsida > Malpighiales > Euphorbiaceae > Codiaeum > Codiaeum variegatum. Next base: position 8,683 of record CAOJBK013321448.1, read on the forward strand.
ACCCGTGAGGTGGCGTGCAATTACTAGAACAAGAGGGAAGCTAGGAAAAAGGGACAGAAAGTCACAAGGTGATCACTGGCATGGCTCATGGCCATGACTAATGGCCATGAGCATTTATTAAGTTACTTTGTCTCAAGCCTTTAAAATATAAATTCAAACAGAACCTTTCAGTGAGCTCACGGGTTTAGGTCACGGTCGTGACTAATGGCCATGACTTAGGGAGCAGTTAATGTTTCAAAGCCAAAAGCCAAGCCTCTTCTCATGGGTATAGGGTCACAGCCATGACCAATGGCAATGACCTTGATTCCTCTAGATGTATAAAAGCTAGACTTGAATAGGGAAACCTAATCCATAATTTTCTAGCCTTTTTTACTTATATAGGAAACCCTACCAGAGTTAAAAGAAGAGAAGAATCACACCAAATAAAAAGAAATTAATCAAGAATGGAAGATTGAAGTGAAGATTGGGCAAGATTTTTCAAGAAATTACAGGATTTTAGGTTTTGGGCTAAGAATACATTATCAATTTCTTAGCTCTCTTTTCTTTTCCTTTAAATTTCTACTATAACTTTACGATTATGAGCTAAATCTTTTTATTTACCTAGATTAGATGACAATTAGCTACTTTATATGGATTGATTAACTTTAATACTCAATGGGTGCTTGAAATTATTTTCAAGTAATAATTTCAAATTATAAAATCTGCAGCTTTTCATCCACAATTGCATTCTTGTTGATGATTATTGTTGCCTAGTTTTTACTAGAGATAGAATTTTTAGGTATTAAATACTTGAAATTATTTGGGTTTGCTATTATTTCTAAAGATAGATTCATAGATACCTAGGGTTAAGATTATTTCATATGAAACTTAATGCTTGTCCTAATTGATTGATTCTAAGAAGAGATTCCCTTTCTTTACTTAGGATTTAGAGATTTAATTGCTTAAGGAATAATTGAATCTGATTTTGATATGAATAAACCCACTTGAAGTATAATTTCAATTGCCATTGAGTTATTGATTGCCCATATAATTTAGTCTAATACTAGTCGAAGTCTAGGTAAACATTTTTCGATCTTGATTTCTATCTTTGCATTAATTTTCTTAATTAATAGTTTAAGTTAACTTATTGTAGTTAAATTTCAAATTAAAGCATAGAAATAACTTCATTATTTGTAAGCTGAACAATAGTGAAAGAGAGTGGGTTAGTGATTAACTGATCAAGCATACATGAGTCCTTTGGTAGAATGATATCGGAATTTACCATTTTATTACTTGATATGATCCTGTACACTTACGAATGTGAAGTAGAGTTTTTCTCCATCAAGTTTTTGGCATCGTTGTCGAGGAATTGATTAGTTTGATCTAGTTAACATTAATAATAAATCTAAAGCTATTGATTTAGCCTTTCTATTTTTGTTTACTAAATTTCTATTACTCTTGATTTTATGTTTCAAGTACTAGTGTATGACCAGAGCTAACTACTTGGAACTCTTCCTATACGATCCAGAACTTGAACGAACTTTAAGGAACTAGAGACAACAAAGGGAAAGAGGGTTAGCTTTGGCAAGAGACGGTCCATTTCAGGGAGTTCAAGAGGACGCAACTGAGTTAGAGGTACCCAAAGTCAACATGGAGGGTAATGGTAATAATAATGGTAATAATGGCAATGGAAACACCATTAAAGAAAGATCTAGAAATGGGAATAACAGGATTGAAAATGGTAATGGTCAATGGGCTAGAGCTCCAATGCCGATGGCAATGCTGAATTTTGCACGTGTTGATTTGAGTGATGTAGGTGGTCCTATAAGGAGGCCGAGAGTTAAAGCCAATAATTTTGAAATTAAATTGGCCATTATATAGATGATACAAACTTCTTATCCATATGGGGGATTAGCCCATGAGAATCCTCACACCCATCTTGATGAGTTCGTAGAGATTTGTGATACATTTAAGATGAATGGGGTGATTGAGGACGCAACTAAATTGTGATTATTTCCATTTTCCTTAAGAGATAACCCTAAAAAGTGGCTTAAGTCCTTCCCTATAGGCCATTTCATGACTTGGGCACAACTGGCAAAAGCCTTTTTAGAGAAATATTTTCCACCCGCCACGACAGCAAAGTTGAGATATGAGATATATTCTTTCACCCAGCCTAAGGGAGAATCACTTTATGAAGGATGGGAGAGATTTAAGGACTTATTACTCAAGTTCCCCCATCATGGTTTCTCCATATGGCAATTAATTGAGACTTTCACTAATGGACTGATGTATGCTAACAGATAGAATTTGATTTCAGCCGGAGGTGGAACGCTAGGTGATAAGACACTTGAGGAGAATTAGGAGCTTATTAACCCGATGTCTATTTCCTACTATCAATGGCTCCCATCTCCTATAGATTTTCCTAGGCTAAGGGCACCAGGTGTCCATACTGTTGATAATATGACATCTTTAATGGCACAAGTGGAAGCTTCGATAAGGAAATTTGACACATTTACTTTGGG
>CAOJBK013322982.1:0-16948 GCA_948294925.1 Codiaeum variegatum
CATATTCCTAGCCATTATAATCCAGAAGACGACATTTGACATAAATTTTTAATGAGCTGGCCGCCACCTGGCAGTAGGACTCCCATCGAAGGAAGAGACTCCGAAAAAGATGCAAACGCTTCAACACCCAACCTACCGAAACCTCACAACAACACAGTAACTGGTTGACGCGGAAGGTCGAAGTCACAAAACATGGCGGAGCCAAACCCAAACTCCTGTTAAAGAGCACTATAGATATCGTTGGATGAAGACGACCCCCTCGGAGTGAAGCGTGAAAACATAGGGGGGTCTTCAAGCCAGATTTTGTTCAAATAAAGGCATTGGGCTTCTAAGCCCTTGAACCTCTTATGAACAAGGGAGGCCACTGATATGGGTCAAAATAGAGAAGGTTAAATGGCCTAAGAGCTTGTGGGTTCCTAGAAAACGGCTTAAGAAGGACATGACCAAGCCCAACCAACCAAGGAGGGTGCTTCTGCATGTTTCATACCGAAGAGACCTTCTAAGTGGGGCCCATTTCACTAGTCATACAAAATATCCCCCTTGGACATGTTTCCTCATATTAACCTAGGCCACTTGCCATACTCTCACTTGTGGACCGCATACTACCCTATTCAAATTCCTCCACTTGACACTCTAACAATAGGACAAATGTCCCCAAGGAATCCCACAAATATTATAAATACTCCATGATGGAACACATTCAAGGTATGTAATCTTAACCTTAAACACTTCAGAAACCCTAATCCTTTGGGTTTTAAAGGCTTCTCAGAGCCTAAAAGAATTACAAGCCCATTACTGACTTAAGCGTCGGAGGGTCTTTGCTAAGCTCAAAGCATGGCCCCCTTATCTCATCTCTGATCATTGTGTAGGTGCCCAAACCTAAGATTCAATCAAGTCCATTCTAAGCTAAGGGAGATTAGAAATTGTTAGGCTCAAAGCCTATCATAATATATTGAAAACTTCCCTTTTAATTTCCTTCTCTGTCTTCTTTACTTTCTTTCATTTTCTATGAGATTTGTTTTACAACTAAAAATGGAACAGTGTGATGCAATTCAATTATAAGAAATTATCAAAGTTATTACTTTAAAGGTACACTTGAGATCCAGCTCAAGTAGTAAGAGCACAACTCTTGAGAATGAGAGCTCTCGGGTTCGAGTACTCTCCTCCATACTAAATGTGATTTCACCTATATGTCACGTGTTAAAGGGATAACCCTATGTTTGATAGTCCACAGTTCATTGACCTCCATATTGTATTTAAAAAAGTTACTTTAAAAGTCAAACTGGCCGGTTAGACCTGTCGGACTGGTGGAACCATGGATTGGTAGATGCACCGGTTCAACTCCGATCAGATTTTAAAAATTTTGCTTGAAAGTTTGTGGCAATATTGTAATTTTATGCAACTAAAGATAAAATTGTCCAAAGAAAAGCAGACTATCAATTTCTCTGGCAAAAAGAAAAGCTGTCAGTTTTTGAATTTCAAAGAGAAAAATTAACCCATTCTGTTTCCGAAATCCTAGCTAGTTCTTCCGGATAGCGGGTTTTTAATGTTTTTGTTACTTAAAGGTTTTATATATAGATCGGACCGAATTGTCGTCCGATTCTAAATTTTTCCAGTCAGACCAGCTAGTCTGGTCTATGTTTGAAAACTTAATTAACAATATTTTCAAAGGAAACCCAAAGATTAATGCCAATGCTTTGAGTGCCTAATAGGCCACAAAAATCTATAACAATGTATTTGATGGATTGTATAGGACAACACGAAATAAGATAAGATAAAATAAAATTACATTAGAAAAATATTTATCTTATTTAATATTTAATGTGATTATAACTGGACAAAAATAAATAGTAATAATTTTAATTTTTTTATACTTATTTTTAAATAGAAGGAATTATATTTATTGGAAATGATTTGAATATAACTTTTTTATTTGGATAAAAAGAGACAGAGAAATAAAATGTAAAAACATTTAAGTGATTATTTTTATTGATTATAAATCAAAATAATATTTTTTATGAATTGAATCTAAATAAAAAAAAAAGTAAACTATTAAATATTTAAATAAAATAAAATAATAATTATTAAGATAATTTATAAATAACTTTTTATTAATTGAGATTTAATTTAAAAATAAAAATAAAACTTTTTAAGTAAAATAAACAATATTGAAGATAATTTAAAGATAAATTTTTTATTAATAAAAAATTAAAAATAAAATATCAAATTTTTAAATAAAAAATATATATACGTTTCAGATTCATTTTTCGATAAAAGTAAGAGATAAAATTAATTTGAATATTAATTCACTATCCTATTTTTATTTTTAAAAAATATAAATAAATAATATTTATTAAAAATAATTTATTTTTAAAAATAATTTTAAATTATTTTTATTAATTCAATTCCAAAAATAGATTATTCTCAGTCGTCCATGAATTAGAAGGATTGAAATCAAAAAATAAAACTATATAAGATGTAATTTCTATTCAATTCTTTTTTATTTAAAAATACTTCAAATAATTTTTGTTCTATCTTATTATGTCTAATTCTGTAAAGAAAAACAACTTTAAAATTTATAATCAATTTCTAGTTGGTAGCATCAAATATAAACTTTCTTAAAAAAGTGCTTTGTATGTCAATTATTGCCAATGAAATATAAGTTTTGTTTGATATGGAGAAACAAAAATTTACAATCACAATGTCATTGCCCATAAGCAAATTGAAATCCAATCAATCTTACTACAATTTTCCCTACAAGGATTCCCTTAAAAAAAAAAAAAGAAATTATGGTTTGACCTTTTTCGTGTATGACTCCGACATTTAAAACCTTTCCAAATGATATAATTAGATTTAGCCATTAGCTATTCAGTAAAAAATCTTAACAGATACACTCCTATTACTGAGTATATATTTTTAAACCATTTTTTCTAAACATTGTTCTTGGATGTTGCCCTTAATAAGGATGATCCTTGACCACATCTGTGGTGGAAAAGATTCGACGTGCAGCTCAAACCTTAAAGCGCTAGTAGAAATCTCCCACAATAGATATGAAAGTGGGACCTGGGCCTCTATGCAATGTGGACTATACAGTTGGCAGTGGGCCAACGTGCTCGAGAAAATCTCCTGAAATCACGCTAGCATCTCATGTTTTGTGGGCACAATCCCCACTACCCTACTTTACAGGGAAGTAACCGTTAGAGAACTAGTATATAAGCCACACATCCCTACTTGGTAAAGTTTGATGACTCTATACACTCTTTTTCTATTATTTTTTCAATTCCATTTACGTTCTAAAGACTTTCACTGAGTTAGGCATCGGAGTGGCTCTCCTTAGGTATCACCATGTATCTCATTATGTGCGGTTTTAGGTTAGCAAGTAGGACCGTCTTCTAGATCCTAACGAACCCGAGGACATCATTGTACAGTAAGCATGGGCACGTGTTCAGAAGTTAGCATGTGCTTTCATTGTGTGCATAATGGCAACCCAAGCAAGGAACTCGATCTGAATAGGCCATTTGACCTCTTTCCAGAAGTACCAGGGCTAAACATGGAAGAGCCCTCTACGCCTGTGCATAGGGCACCAGGAGTGAACCCCTAGGGACATAATCTACCTTAGAATAATGCTCCACCCCAGAATGCACCATATGTGGTAGGGAATCCCTAGGGGTAGAACTTGCCACCGTACAATGTACCACCCCAAAATGTGCCTTTAGCTGCTAGAAATGTACCCCACAACATCCTGGGGGTCAAAACGGGCTGTGAGATTATGGACTGGCTCAAGCTCAGCAAGAAATGGCCAACCTCAACTTCTGCCAAAATCTAGACTTCAACAATCCTATGGCGATGCAAGGTATGTATAATCAGTATGTTAAGATCTAGAGGTAAATGGTCGAATTGTGACAGCAAGTTCACCACCTGTCCCAAGTATAAACTAGGACTACGATCCCAGTCCCAACAGCTTTATCTTAGGGGGTAAATCAATATAATGTAAGAGTGGAGGACATGCATGTAAACGCAGTAACTCCTAGAGGGTGTTCTCCATGAGCCGAGCTCAGACCGAATCAGAAGATGTGGCAGAGAATTTCACAGGTAACCAAGCTCCTACTAATAACATCACTCAGGAGGTGAAGAAAGTGTTAAAAGGCTTGGAAATTAGAAGCACGAACCTGGACTTAGATCTCTCAGAAGAATCACCATTATTGGATGAGATTCTGATGAAGGATTAACCCCCATGATGGGAGAAGCCAGAGCAACCCGATAATTATTATAGGAAGACCTAGATCAGAGCCTATGTGAACAAGCTCAGGATGGAGATCCATTCCTAGACATATCAGGATCATGTTTTGTCCAGTCTGTTCCCCACAACTTTGACAAGAGTTGCTGCAAATTGGTACTACAAACTCAAGTCCAAGTCTATCACCTCATTTAAAAAGCTTTCTAACTCATTCTAGTTGAGGTTTAAGTTGTTGAGGGTGAAGCTGAAATGCTACACTGATATCTTATCAGTTCATCAGAAGGAGATGGAAAATCTAAGAGCTTATGTCGGAAGGTTCAACCAGGAGGTTGGAGAGGTGTCAGACCTATAATTTAACACAGTTTACCTGACCATTCTCAATAGCACAACGAACCAAAGCCTCCAAAGAGCATTACTTGATAAGCAGCCTACTAGTTGGAACCAAGTAATGGCTATAGCTGAGGGGCAAATCAACCTAGAGGATGGACTAGAAAATTTGACATCTAGGGTTTAAGCATTCACGCCATAGATGTCGAGCAGGAGAGAAGAGGGAAAGGATGAGGCTGGTAGTATTGGTTCCAAAAGGTACTGTGAAGGAGAGGGTAGAAGGTTCGATGTTCATCTGAGAAACTCCGACAGGTATAACTATACACCCCCATTCATCTAGAAAATATGTGCTTTTGTGGATTAATAAGAGTGGGGAGGATTTGAGGTGGCCCCCAAGAATGAGTGACTCATCTCTCTCCTAGAGGGACCCAAACAAATATTGTGAGTTCCATTAAGACGTGAGGAATGACACTGAGGATTGCATGCACCTCAAGGAAGAGATAGAATGACTGATCCAACAAGGTGTGCTAGGAATTATGAGGCATGTCAGATGAACTCATAATGAACACTATATAAGGGAACCTATCAGAGAAGATAGGTGAGATGATAGAGATAGAAGGGATGACCCCCCTAAAACCTAGAGAGAGATAACTGACAGGTGATATATTTGTCATTAGGGGACTAGTTCGGCAGGTGATTGCTCGACCCAAAGGAAGAAGGCTTTAATAGAAGTATGCTTAATTGTACTAAAGGGTGGACCATAATCTCAACCTCCGTCACATCTATCCACTTTGTAATTACTGGCCTTTTCTCAGGAAGATAGGATGCATGTAGTTCACCCTCACAATGATGCCATAGTCATACAAGGGTATGCTCATAACTACAAGGGAAAGAGGATTATGGTGGATGATGGGAGCTTAGTCAACATGATAACCATGGATAGCTTCCATAAAATGAAATTGAACTTAAAAGATATGAAACCAGTAACAACACCGTTGGTTGGTATTGGAAAAGACCAGGTCTGGTTAGAGGGATCGATACTCCTAGTAAAGCTAGGGGATGGTGAGTTAATAAGGGCTATCACTATAGAATTTATAGTGGCAGGTATAACATTCCCCTATAACATTTGTTAGGTCAACCATAATTATATGCAATAGAGGGTATTACCAGTACATACCATTTAACATTGAAGATCCCAAGCATGAGGGGTGAAGTGGTGTGCAGAGGATGCTAGGAAATAGCTAGACAAACCTATTTTAATGCACTTTAGGGGTTTATCAAACAGTACATGTAGACCTAGAAGAGCAACCCCCATAATAGAACTATCTCAAACCGAGAGGCGAGGTGTCCAAGGTTAATTTGGCTCCAGGTGAAGTACAAGCTAGGAAAGACTTAGATAATCTGAACAGACATGAGGGTGACTACCACATTACAAAGTAACCCTGAGGAATTTTCCTAGGACACAAATGATCTAATTGGAGTAAACCTAAGGGTCCTCATCCACAGGCTAAACATAGATGGCTCTATAAAGCCAATATCACATATAAAGAGAAAGAACTACCCTGAAAAGTAAGTGGCAATAGCTGAGGAGGTCCAAAAGTTGCTTAAAGCATGAGTTATAAAGGAAGTGCACTACCTAATTTGACTTACGAATTTGGTTAGGGTGAAGAAGTCAAACGAGTCTCTCAGGATATGTGTTAACTTCACCGACCTCAATCAGGCCTATCCAAAGGATCCCTACCCACTACCAAGCATCAATTAATTGGTTGACTCCACTACTGGGCATGAGTTGTACACATTCTTAGATGCCAGATTAGGGTATCATCAGATACATATGCACCCGAAGGATGAATAGAAAACTTCCTTCATAACTGATCAGGGCACTTATTGCTACAAGATGATGCCCTTTGGGTTGAAGAATGTAGGAACTACATATCAGAAGATGGTTAAATCCATGTTCAAAGAGCTAATGGGAAAAACAATGGTGGTTTATATGGACGATATGATAGTAAAAAATAAGAAGGTAGAGGATCAACCTAGGGACCTACAACTTGTGCTCAAAATCTTACAAAAATATAACTTGAAGCTCAACTCTTGGGGTACATGATGTCCTAGAGAGGAATTGAGGCAAACCCGGAGCAAAAAAAGGTCGTGCTTGAGATGCAGCACCCAAAGAATAACACAAAAGTTCAAAGACTAAATGGGTGAAGAATAGCCTTAGGAAGGTTCATTTCATGTTCAGCCAGGAGGTGTCAGCCCTTCTTCAAAACATTAAAGGGCTTAAAGGACTTTAAATGGATTAATGAGTGTCAAAAGTAATTTGAGGAGTTGAGGAAGTTTTAAAGCTCGCCTCATATATTGAGTCGACAATACATGGGGAGAACCTTTATGTCTACCTCTCCACCATAAAAGATATTGTAGCAGTTGTGCTAGTCATAGAAGAGGCAGGGGAGCAGTACCCCATTTATTATATGAGCAGGGTGATCCAAGATGCTGAGATGAGGTACCCAAGGCTAGAGAAACATGCCTTAGGCATATACATGTCAACACAGAAGCTGAGGCATTACTTTGAAGCCCATACAGTGATTGTGTGAACCAAACTTTCATTATGGAAGATTTTACAAAAACTAAAATCTTCAAGTCAGATGTCAAAATGAGAAATAAATATAGAATCTTTGGGTATTCAATTTGAGCTTAGGATGGCTATGAAGGCTTAGGTATTGGCAGATTTTGTAGTTGAGCTAACCCTATTAGAAAAAGCCAGTTTGGCCGTACCGAGAAATGGGAGATGTGGGTAGATGGATTGGAGCATGATGATAGAACTGGGGTTAGTATGGTGATTAAGGACCCCATCAGATTGTTATAAAATATGCAGTTAGGCTGGAATTTAACAGCTCTAACAACAAAGCTGAAAATGAGGCTTTTTTGAATAGCTTGAGATTGGCTAAGGAGCTGGGGGTGGAGAACTTGACAATGTATAATGACTCCAATTTTATAGTAAATCATATCCAAGGGAACTTTATGATAAGGAATGAAGAGCTCCTCTCTTATGTTGAGATGGCAAAATAGATGATGCAGGAAGGGTGGAAAATTGTACAAGTTCTTAAGGTAGAAATAGCTAAGGTAGATGGCTTAGCTAAGGCAGCTACCTAGGGCAATGTAGATATGTTGAAAAACATCCCACTGGCTTTGCAAAAGATAGCCACTACAGAGATGGAGTTGTTATGTTCTCTGGAAGGGAAAGGAAGCTGGACGGAGCCCTTGGTCCAATGGTTGACCAAGGGTGTACTCATGAAAGATGAAAAAAGAAGCCTAAAGGGCTAGAGAATACAGTTGGTACTTGGAAGATATGTACAAGCGCTCTCGCATCCATCCTTAGATAAGGTGTATACCTACTAGGCAAGGCAAGTATGTCATGAGGGAAATTCACAAGGGCATACACGAAGCTCATGAGGTGAGCTCCACTCTAACAATGAGGGTTTTATTGCAAGGATATTATTGGTCCACTATCAAAGCAGATGCAAAGGACTTGCTAAAGAAATGCCCTAGATGTTAAGAGCATGTAAATGTGTAGAGGGCTCCAACGTCAACCCTCTCATCTATTGGAGTGACTTGGCCTTTTTATCAGTGAGAAATTGACATCTTGGGTCCCTTCTCAATATCCATAAGGTAAAACAATTTTTTGATTATGAGAGTCGAACACTTCTCCAAGTGACTAGAGGCTAAACATGTTACCACCATAACCCATAACAGGGTGATTGACTTCATGGACAAATTTATCATCATTAAGTATGGGATACCAAAAGCTCTCATCATAGATAATGTAAAGTAGTTCAACTCAAAGAAATTAAGGTCATTTTATAATGGTCTAGGTATCGACCAACGGTCTCCTCAATAGCTCACCCAAATACCTATGGGCAGACAAAGGTCACCAATCAAACTATATTGCAAGGGATGAAGAAGAGACTTGATGACAAGAAAGGTAATTGGGTTGATGAGCTGAATAGCATCCTCTAGAGTTACAAAACAACACCTCGGACCTCCATAGGAGAAACACCCTTCTCACTTATATTTGGAAGTGAGTCTGTCATCCCTCTATAGATAGGTCATCCCTTTTTTAGAGTGGAATTTAAGGATAAGATAGATCAAAAAGCTAAAAGAAAGGTAGACCTAGACCTCGTAAAAGAACTTTTAGAGACTTGTCATATGCACGAACGTCAACATACAGGTAGAAGGTCATCCATTATCATAATAAAAAGGTTAAGTTCAAGGCCTTCCAAGAGGGCAACCTAGTTCTAAGAAAAGAAGAACTGACTTGAGGTAATATAGGGGTCGAGAAGTTACAACCTAATTGGGAAGGGCCCTATAGGGCACCCAAGGTGTTGAGGTTAGGATCGTACTAGTTAGAAGATGACAAAGGAAAGGTCATACCTCACACCTGGAATGCTGACAATGTGAAATTGTATTATGCTTAGATAGGTCATTCATTTATGTTTATCAAATGAATTATTGTAATTGATTTTGTAATCTTTGCAAATCCGGGAAGATGACGAGGGCGTTAAGGAGGTGCCAATCTAGTTGAAATGTCTAGGTGCGCCTACTGATCCTGACATCATGAATAAAACTATGTTTTTTTGAATTACTAGTCCAATAGTTCATTTATTTTAGTGACATGTGTTTCATCTTCTCAGGGAGCACAATTTAGAGATCGTCCCTCAATCTATATGTAAGTAATCCAAAGATCACCCTGTGGCCCATAAGAGCACAATCTAAAGATCGTCCCTAACACCTTCCTTGAGAATGATCCAAAGATTATCCCTAATAACTAATAAAGATGTTAGAATTTGAATTTAATAATTTAAATCTTGCATAAGTATAATTTAAAGCTCGTCTAATGAGTCATACGTATGAATGGTCTAAAGATCATACATTTGGAGAATGATCTAAAGGTTTTCCCTCACATTTATATAAATAAAAATCTATAGATCTTCCCAAGATAACTTTGTATCATAAGTAATTGGGTTCGCGATCTATTTTATAAATTAACTTTAAAGCCAACAAAAAAAAAAGGAATTGCACAAGCGTGTAGATAAAAATGAAATATTCATTAATAGAGAAGAAAATAAACAAGGTGGAGTTGTGATCATCTCCAAACTTAGTCCTCCCCCCACCCTTAAAATATATATATATATATATATATATATATAATGATGAGGATCAAGCTTGAGGAGCCTCTTCATGCACCTCAAGGGTGATGTGGTAGCAACTTGAGGGTCTTTCTAGTGCCCTTCACCTCAGATCTAGTTCCTTATGGGGTCTTGATAAAAATCACTTCAGCAGGCTTGATGTCAGCCAGGAAAGAAGCAGAGTCGCTAAGGCGCTTAATGTCCTCGTTCACTAGTTGCTTTTGAAAAGAATTAAGCCAATAGGGCTCCTAGTCTCTAGTCTTTGCACCACCTCAGTGTGAGTGGTGAGATCCCTCTAAGCAACCTCTAATTTCTATTGCTTTCCTAACAACTCTTTCTTCAGGTTCTGCCTTTTATTCTTCTTCTCATCTCACTAATATTTAACCTTTTGCCTGAACTTCTTCATATCAGCGAGCTCCTTAACTTTGGATTTGAGAGCTACTTTAGCATAATCCAAATCCTTTTGGAAGGAGGCTCACTTCTTCTTGATAGCCTCTTTCTCAGTATTGAGGGTGGTCGATGTGTGAGCATTAGCCATGGTCTGGGTTAAGATCAACACCGCCGGCTGCAAAGTGTTCCATAAAACTTAGCAATATAAAAAAATATATACGATAAAGTTAAAGTGAGATATGCTCAAAGCTACTTACAGCTAAGGCCTTGTTGCCTCACTCCTCATCTGATTGAGCATTGAGGCGCTTGATGCCGTGGGTAAGGTCATTAACCCTACCACCTTCCTCACCACTAAGGGGTCTTCTATAGTGGAGTCCATCCCAAAGTTTCTAGCTATGATGCTTATTAGAGATCCTTCGCTGGAAGAAGGAGAAGATAGCCCATTGACTTCTTCACCAATCAGAGCGACCTCCTCTCTGGCTCGTTTAGCCCGTGTATTGAGAGGACTTGCTCCCCTTTAGCCTCAAAAGATATTTCCACTAGTACTATAGTGGTAAAGTTGTTAGCCCTTGCTGGGGTAGAGGCATCTGTTTGATGAACATCTACTTACTGAGGAGGGATCAGCTGGTTTGAGCCCTCAACTCTAGTCTTTTGGGCTTTATTGGCCTTTATGGTTCACATTTTCTGAAGGATGGAGAACAAATCTACAAAATCAAAGGAAAGTGTTAGTTAGTACAATTAGGGAATAAACACAAAAACAGGGGAGAGTAGTATACCATGTCAGGGTTTAGTTGAACCCCCTTTTGATCAGTTATGACCATAGAATATCATTCTTCTACCAGGGCCTTACTGTCAAACCGACCGTTCTTTTCCGCCCATCTCAATATTTCTTATCCTAGTCGACCTCAGTATTATTTAGCTTCAATAATTGTTTGGAGCGGAGGCTCATCACCTCGTTTTCCACTCATTAGGAAGGGTGGCAAGAGTTGGATGCCTTAAATGAAAATTTTTTATTTCTAAGTAGGCTTTAAAGAGGAGGAAAGGTCAAAACATTTATAAGTCTCCTCTACCTAGAGGTGGCACCATTCTAGTCCCTTCCTAGGAATGAGCCTGTAGAGGTGTTGCATCACTGGCGCAATCAAGTGGAAGCCTAGCTAGAAGACCATCATTTGGAGGCCTCTTAAGATCTTCCAGGCTTTGGGGTGAACTTGGGCCTTGCCTATGTTGTGGTCCTCCAACCGAGCCATGTCCACCTCTGATAAGGGAAAATGCCCCCCAAGGTATAAGGTGCTTCAGTATATTATTCTCCCATTCCCTCGAGGGATTTAATTCACCCCCAAACTTGGATCTAGCACCCCGAGTATGTATTCAAATGGGATGTGAAATTTATTCCTTACCTTTTTGAGACTCTCATTGGTTTCTTTGGATCGGAGCTCTTCTACCCGCGGGGTCTTGTTTCGAGGCTTTCCCCCCTAAGGGATAAGGGTACTACCCCCTTTGTTCCCCCCATCCTTAGCAATAGCCCCTCTGGTTAGATTATGTGCATGGTAGTCCGCCGACCCTCTAGACACATCTTCCCAATCTGACCCTATTTTATGAGGATCCACCTCAGGTTCCTCCTCTTTATTAATATCAGTAGGAGTCATGGTGGTAAGGGGAAGGATATCATGATTGGAAGGTTCGATATTTGATGGGTATAACCTCCTCTGTTTGAATGTTGGGGCATCCTCATAACTATCTTTGTCTATCAGGTTATACACTAAAATCTGAGGTCGAAGTCTCTCAACTTGTGATAAGGGGTCTGCTCGCACATACTCTAGAGAGATTGAAGGATCCCCATCTGGTGTTAGTTGGTGGTCTGAGAAATGGGAGATCGACCCCTCTAAGTTTTGACCATCGCTCTTATCACTCATGGTTTGTTGATGGGAAAAGCAAAAGGGTAGGTCGACTCAGTGAAGCAAGATTAATAGTAAAGAGAGAAATTTAAAGAATAATAGAGAGAATGGAAGACTCAAGGAAGTGGAATGAAAAAAGGGAAAAGGCAACCCCAAATTACCTACAGAGTAGGTCTGAAAGCACTGAGAGAAGTCGATAGTGGTTGGAAAAGGTGAAGGTCACTGGAAACTACCAATTGATTAACAAAGAAGAGAATGAGAGAGCATGGAAGTTCCAAAAAAGTGATGTTGTTGGATGCTTGTCCCTTTTGTAGATCAAAGGTGCATGATTCGAAGGGGCATTACATTGATTAGCATCAGTTAAGGCCCGCCATATGGGAGGCAATGACTAGGAGGTAGAAGTCAAAATGACGTCCAACTCTCTACAACCTTGAGAGTGATTCCCACGTATCCCCAATCAGAGAATGAGTGGGAAATTTCCCATTTAAAATCAAATACAAAAATGGGAATAGGTCGATGTACATCTCGATCACAAAAGAGCAGTTCAGTAGTTAGTCTTTGACTAAGAGACTATTACAAGGACATGTGATGACCTCCCCTTTAATAAGGATGACTCATAGCCATGCCTGTGGCTGAAAAGGTTTGATGTGCAGCTCAAACCTCAAGAAGCTAGTAGAAAGCTCTCATAACAGATATGAGGGTGCAACCCGAACCTCAATATAAAGCTCGGACTACACCGTTGGAAGTGGGTCGATGTTCCTGAGAAAAGCTTTTGAAATCACATCAACATCCCATATTTTGTGGGCATAATCCTCACTGCCCTACTTCACAGGGAAGTAACCATTAGAGAACTAATATATAAGCCACACATCTCTACTTGGTAAAGGTTGATGACTCGACACTTTCTCTCTATTATTTATTTTTCTATTCCATTAATTTCTAAAGACTTTCACAGACTTAGGCATTAGAGTGGTTGTGCTTAGGCATCACCCTCTATCTTATTGTGTGTGGTTTCAGGTTAGTAAGAAGGATCGTCTTCGAGACCCTGATAAACCCGGGGACATCATTGGTGCGGTGAGCATGAACACAGTTTCAAAAGTAAGTTTATGCTCTCATTGTGTGCATAATAGCAAAGCAAGATAGGAATATTGATCTGAACAGGTCACTTGACCTCTTCCTTGAAGTACTAGGGCTAAACATGGAAGAGCCCTTTACGCCTATGCATAAGGCACTAGGAGTGAACCTCTAGAGACATAATCTACCTTAGAATAATGCTCCACCCTAGAATGTGTCATATGTGGAAGGGAATCCCCTGGGATAGAACATGCCATTGTACAATGTACCACTGCAAAATGTGCCTTTTGTTGCTGGAAATGTACCTCACATCTTCCCAAGTGGACTTCCTAGGGACTAGAACTGGCAGGGAGACTATGAATTGGCTCAAGCTCAGCAGGGGATGTCTAACGTCAACTTGGGCATAAATCCAGACTTCAACAATCCTACGGTGATGCAGGGTACGTATAATCAGTATGTCAAGCTCTAGAGGCTGATGACCGAGTTGCAACAGCAAGTTCACCACCTATCCTAGGTACAAACTAGGATTACGGTCCCAAACCTAGCAGCTCTATCTCGGGGGCTAAATCAACATAATTCAAGAGTGGAGGACGTTCATGTAGACACAGTGCCTGCTTGGGTGGTGGCCTCTATGAGCTGAGCTCAGATTGAACAGGAAGATACGGCAGGGAATTTTGCAGGTAACCAAGCTCATGCTAATAACATCACTCTGGAGGTGAAGAAAGTGTTGGAAGGCTTGGGAAGCAGAGGCACAAACTTGGACTTAGATCTCCTAGAAGAATTGTTGTCGGTGAGCGAGATTCTGAGGAAGGATTATCCCCCAGGATGGGAGAAGCCACAGCACCTCGATAGCTATTATGGGAAGACTTGCCCTAAAGCCCATGTGAACAAGTTCAGGATGGATATCCATTCCCATAAATTTCAATATCATGTCTTATACAGGTTGTTCCCCACGACTTTGGAAGGAGTCGTTGCAGATTGGTACCACAAACTCAAACACAAGTCTATCACCTCATTCAAACAGCTCTCTAACACCTTCCAGATGAGGTTCATCACTGAGGGCAAGGCCGAAACACTCCATCGACCTCCTATTGGTTTGCCAGAAGGAGAGGGAAATATTTTTGTTTAAATTTTTTAGTTGCTTTGACTTCCGACCACAACTCCACGAGCTTTGTGTTTCACGATTCATTTTTGTGTTTCAATTTATGTTGTACTAAAATTGTGACATATTTTACGAAGTAACTCTATTAGACAGCACTTTACCCCTTAATTGGGTAGGCCCGGTGAGAATAGAGATTATATGTGGTATGGACTTTGAGGTGTCTTTCACAATTGGGACCTTTCCAGAACACCTTGTACAAAAGCAAAAAAAAATTGTGACATTTTCTTAATAATTTTATAAATGAAATTCATTAATATTTTGTAAATTAATACCAAATTATTCTATTTATTTTGTATATTATTATTTCATTCAATCTGAACTATGGAGAATATTGTTAAAATATGACCCAGGCATAGACAATGGACTTGCCAAATTTCTTAAGAAAGACCAAGATTCTTGCCATCAACTCCAATCAGACATCCCATATTAGTTGGTTGAATGTTATTCCCCAAGCTCCTCTATTTTGATAAGTCCGTCTATGAGAAGGAGAGCTACTGATAATATTGACTAAACTCTCCTTTCAAATCATAGCCAACCCATCACTATGATCCACTTTATCAACCGCAAGAAGGCACACAAACCCAATCTTTTTTATAACCCACTCCATTCTATTTTTATTTTAAAAGTTTCACATAAAAATACAATATTGTTTTTTTAAGGACCAAGTCCTTTTTTTTTTTGAAATCAAAAGGATCAAACTATCATTAATAAAAGGCATCATAAATTACATTGTTCCGAATAAAAGATGGTAAAGAAAAATTAACGTAATAACAAGTTTTAGAATGAGTTTCTCTCGCTAAAAGATGAGCAGGGGAATTCGCTCGTCATTTTAGAAAAAAAAAACAAAATATAATATGTTATTTAAAAAAGAAATAGATTCAAAAATTAAAGTACAAAAAAATAATGCTATCTAAAGATTTTCCATTAAACGCATCATCCACAACCTTATCTAGCTCAAAAATCATCTCTAGATAATGTAAAGAATCAACCCAAATCAGAGCACACAACAGATCCAAATCTTCCACTTCTTTTACTGAACTAGAAAAATGAACATAGATCATGTTACTTGTAATAAACTGACCTGGATAATCCTTAATCAACATTCCTAAACCCAAAAAATTAGAGTCAAGAACATTACAAGCGTCCATGTTACACTTTAATTGTCTAGAAGGCAGTTGCACCCAAGAAAATGTGTCTGGAAGCATGTTGGACTGCTGCTTAAGCTAAAATCGTGCCACCTGCCACTTCCAAAACAACTTTTGGCCTAGTGATACTGTTGCCATTAGTTCATTAATTCAGTCTTCCCATAGTTTTGAATTCCTCTCCTTCTAAATGCTCCAAAACAAGAGTGCAAGTTTACATATGTCATTATTGTCCTTTGTTTCAATTGAATGAAGAAGCCATGTTTGAACATGTTGCAATTTGATATCATCAATTGAAATATAATCCACACTCCTGCAAGCTTATGCATAGTCACACTCAATAAAAATATGATACAAATGCTCACTGCCATCTCCACAAAAAACACATGAAAGTGGAAAATCAATGCCTCTGTCTTTAAGTTTGATCCTAATAGGTAACATATTTTTACAAAGTCTCCAAAGAAAAATTAATACTTTAGGTGGTAATTCTAACTTCCATAACGTTCTCTATCCTAAACTCTCTCTTACATCTCCTCCTTCTCCTCTCACAACTCTATATCCTGATTTGACCAAGTAATCCCCATTCTTAGAATAATGCCAAATCGATCTATCATCCTTAATATGCTTAATGTTAGCACTGTATGCCTTAGAGCTTATACTTAGCATGTGAATGTAAACGAAAACCTAACTAGCTTTAGTGTATATGTTCTTTAAATGAAAACATTCCTTATATCTAATGTATATATGTCCCTTAAGTATTCTGTAAGGAATCTATTCTCAAATAGTTTGAGAATATGAGTGATAGATTGCCCTTTATACAGATGCTTCAAAGGTTGTTCATGGTCATAGGATTATTGGTAGGGATGCCATTAATCTAGAAGACCATCACCTTTGTTATCATCCATGATAAGTATGAGATAATTATTAGTATGGAGGTAATGAGTCTCATGCTACGACATGTGATGTCATGACAACACGTGAGCATACTCATGGTATGAGTAAATTGAACAGTGGCGTTAGATGATGGATACATGGGTC
Source organism: Codiaeum variegatum (assembly GCA_948294925.1). NCBI lineage: Eukaryota > Viridiplantae > Streptophyta > Magnoliopsida > Malpighiales > Euphorbiaceae > Codiaeum > Codiaeum variegatum. The sequence continues at coordinate 16,452 of CAOJBK013322982.1, forward strand.
GTTACCAACTAGCATTATCGCATCATCTAGATCATGATCATGCATTTAATCCTTAGACTTGAGGTGACATATTATTTGGCGTATTAGTGGCTATGGTTTGTTACTGCTTACATATCGATACTAATCATGTATTGGTATATGGCATATGGTGGTCATAATCAGTGGTATGTTGGGATAAGTGTTTAACCAAGAAATGATTCATTAACTTGGGTAACCAATGAAGGAATCCTATGACTTCTGATTGTTCTTAATATGCAAATCTATGGCCAGAATGGAAAGGTTCACTAGAAAGAGTTTCTAGTAGGAACCGATTTATCGAGAACTCATACCGGATAGAAGTCATATGATCTAGCACATAGGGTTTGACTTCTTCCATGACCCTAGCTGAGATCGAGAATCCGTAATGAAGGGATTTGAGTGAATGGTAATTATGATCGAGAGGTCCATGTTTATGTCGAGGATATGATCACCAATATTCATTTCTAATTAGGTAGTCG
>CAOJBK013323560.1:0-12652 GCA_948294925.1 Codiaeum variegatum
AATTTCTTTATTTACTAATTTGTAAGTTTTATTTAAATTGGATCAATATAGGAACATATTTTTTCCTGTTCATAATTAATAGAACAAATTATCTTTTATATATATATATATATATATATATATATATATCATGTCATAATGTACGGGTCATCAAAAATACGTTACTGTCCACCCTTGTTTTTCTTAATATAAGACTTATTTTAGTAATTATGTTATATTATAAAAAAAAATTAATAATATTAATAATAAAGAAAAAGAAAAATAAGAAAACAGAAAAATGGTGAAAAAAAAGGAAAAAACGAGAGTATTAAATAATTTGTTAATTTGATTGTAAAAAAAATAGCAATAGTGTACTCGGAAAAATTTTAGGTAAAATTACTTTAAAAAAATTATAGAAGAGATGAAGATTATTTAGGAAAGAAGCGTTTTAATATAAAACATTGGCTTTAAATTGAATAGAAAAAAATGTATGAAAAAAAAAATTAAAAAAATAAAATCAAGCCATTTTATTGAAGCATAAATAAAAAGAAAAAAAATACGTTCATTATTAAACCAAGGTGATTATTAAATATTTATCTATAGGTAATTATGTATGCAATGTTGCACATGGATTATGTATGCAGAGTCATTTGATTTGGAAAAAGTAGTTGCACATATATAGGTAATTAATATATTATTTGGAAAATTCTTAGGTGGTCTCTAGACAATGTAGGAAGGTGGTTTAGCGTACACATAATCTGTTAAATTGGATTTTAGCTATTTTGGATTCTCACGCACTCAAACCCACGAATTAGAATCGGTTTTTTATTTTTTATTTTAAATATATTTTCATTTATTTCTTTTTGTTTTTTCTCATTCTTTTCTTCTTCTGAAAACTGTTTTGTTCTTCTTCTTCTTCTTCTTTTTTTTTTTTTTTTAATTCCATAAGTCATTTGTTCTTAAGTTTCTTTTATTTTTGTTCTTTGTTTTGATTTGTTGAAGGGATTCGTTGCTTTTGATTATTTTTTTTTCTAGTTTTTTGTTCAATTCCGTATTCTTCGGAAGTATAGGCATGATGATTATTTTTTTTTGTTGCATGTTGTTAATTTTTGTTGCTTAATATGGTGTTTTTGGTTTTTAGTTATTTGAAGTTTATTTCTCATTCATTTCATGATTTTTTTTTTTTGTTTTTTTTTCAATTTATTGTTTCAAGCTTTTAGGGTTTTTGAAATTTGTTTTAGTTTATTTTTTGTTGCTTTTAAATTTTTTGCTCATGTATGTGTTTCTTTTTTGCATTTTTGTTATACTTTTGGATAATTGATTGATTGATTATGAATATATTACGTTTGTTAATGAATTTTTTTTCATGTTATGGTTGTTTTTGATACTTTTCTAGTTATTGTTTATGTTTTTCTAATTTTATTTTATTTTATTTCTTTTGTTGTAGTTTTTTTTTGGTTGATTCTGGATAATGGATGGTGATGTTGGTGGTTCTGATATTAGAACTTATAGGTGAGTTTATTTTTTAAATAGTTTTTTTTATTATTTTTAATGAGTTTTTGTTTATTGATGTTGATTGTATGTTTTTGTTTTATATTTTGTTGTTTAATATGACTTTTAAGTGTTATATTATGTTGTGTTAAGTTTTTTTCAGTTTTGTTGAATCTTTGTTATTTTTTTTTGATGAATTTTTTACTTTTTGTTAATGATTTTTTTTTTCTTATCATTGTTGTTTATTGTTTTGTAGGAGAGATAGTCGAAGAAGAGTATTTATATATCCTAGTAGTTCTGATTCTTCTGATTCTTCTAAGCAAGTTTTTGAGCTTCGTAAGAATCGTAGAACTGACGTTGGTTCTAGTGGTGGTACTATTGTTGAAAATGTCAGTCAAGATGTTGTCTCCTCTTAGTTGGGTCAGAGTAGTGTTATTGGTTTGCCAAGTGTTGGTGAAGATATTATATCTTCTTAGTTGGGTAATGATTATGTTGGTGGTAATGCAGGTACTAATGTGTTGGTTAAAGGTGGTATTTCTAATGTGTATTAGGATGATGTTGTTGATAATGATGTTGAGAGTGGTAGTTCTAGAAGTGTTGTTTCTAGTGATGAGGAAGAACAATAAGACTTGAATAATTTAGTTCAACCTTCTGATAGAGATCAAGATTATGTACCTAATGTTAATGATTTGTTAGTTTCTTCTAGTTCTAGTGGTGAAGATTTAAAAGAAGTGTCTAATTTGAATAATGAGGTAGAGAATCAAGTAGACCAGGTTGTAGATGAGGCAATAGACGAGGAAGGAGATCAGGATGGAGAGGATGAAGTACTTGAGGAGGTAGAAAAGCAAGGACATCAGGATGTAGAAGATGAAGTAGTTGAGGAGCAAGGAGATCAGGGTGAAGAGGTTAAGGAGGAAGACGAGGTTAAAGGGCATGATGTTGAAGTTGAAGAAGCAAAAGAGGTAGTAGGTGTTGAGTAAGGGGATGATGATAGTGATGAGGAAAATGATGGTCTTATTGGTACTCGTAAGTTGTTGACTAGGTTGTCTCCTAGTTCATTATTTAAGTTGGTTGGTAGTTTGACTGAGGAATAGAAATTGGTTGTTGAGAAGATGATGGTCCTATTGGTACTCGTAAGTTGTTGACTAGGCTTAATTATTTTCTTGTTAAAAATTTTGATGTTTATAGGAAATCTATTTATTTACCTTGTGGTGAGTTGATTATTAGGAGAGGGATATGGAGTTTGTATATGGTTTTCCTTTTGGTGGTATTGAGGTTAAGGAGGCAAAGACCACTATTAATAACAATGTTTACAATTATGTTTTAGGTGCTTGGAGAGTTAGATATGACCTTATAGTAGGATCTCCTAAGGCTTCTGATATTTCAAATATAATTAAATTGAGGTGTGAACATGATTACAACTTTAAGAGGGACTTTGTTGTCTTTGTTGTTTCGACTCTTATCAAAGCTAATCAAAATAATGTTACTTACCACAAAATTATTCAGTCATTGATTAACATGGGTGATGTTAAGAGGATGAATTGGTGTAATTATGTTATGAAGTGTCTTGTTGAGGTAGTTGCTGATTGGAAGGTTACAAAACGTGGATATTTCAAAGGAGTAATTTCATTTTTCATTGTAAGTTTTTCATTTTTTTATTTAAATTATATTTATGTTTTCTATATTTTTTTTTGTTGTTGTGCTATCTTGACAGGGTGAATTTCGGTACAAGATCTTCAAAATTGAGGAAATATCAAGTTATTTCTTATTGGAGTAGTGAACAAATGAGACAGAGAGTTGACCAAGAAATTCTTCTTGGTCATTTTGAGACTAGTATTTTGAGAGATTCTATTTTGAAGAAGCAAAGGAAGAAGTTTGAGAATGACGATATAAATTTTGGGAAGCCTATCTTTTCTAAGAAATGACAGTCTTCTACAGATAAGAATTTTTCTAGTTATAATGAGGTAAGTTTTAATATTATTTATTTATTTTTTATTTTTATAGTTGATGTTTTGTAGTTTTGTTTTTAATATATACTGTTTTTATATTAGTTGATTTTTTTTTATTTGTAGTTGATGAATATTTGTGTTGATTTTTTTATCTTGTTATGATGATTTTTTTTTTACTTATGTTGATTTTTTTCTTGCTATTTTTTTATGTCTAAAGATTTGAAGGTTAGGTTTTGTGGTGATTTTGTAGATTTAAGTAAGTGTTGTGGAGAGTCTACAAAGTTGACACCAGTTGTTATTGAAAAGTTTTATTATAGTAATTTGTTTGCTAGCATTTTTCACTGTGTTAGTGAATTTTTTTTAAACTTGTTGTAATACCTCGACTCGGTGTTAAAAATATTAAATGACAATTTAGCAAGAAAATGACTAAAATTAATTATCATAATTTTAAGTTGATATAATAAAGTTTTGTTTTTTCATTTGAAATGATAAGATTTTTTAGTTTATTTAAAATCTGTGTTTTATGCGAAAGTCAAAGAGCTTATTTAACTATCTAATGATTTTAATTAAATTGTGTTCAATATTAGTTTGTATTTTAGCAGAAATGTAAAATTAAAATACAAAATCTTTAAATGTAGTTTGTCTCGATTTTACTGATATTTGAAAAATACAAATACGTTTAATAAGTGTTTTATCTCTGGATGTGAGAAAATATTTTAATAGATTTAAATACATACTTAAATGTGATTATTGAAATTATTTACATGGAAGTAAATTAATTTAAAATTAAATTTGATGAATTATATTTTAAAAAATGTTTTATTTCAATTTGGTAAAATTGATTTTTTTTAGATTTTAAAGTGTTATTGAAAAATTTGTATCTTAATTATATAATACATAAATGAGTGTTTAGACTATATATTAAAGATTTTAATTATTATTATTATTATTATTATTATTATTATTATTATTATTATTATGTTGTGAGAGTTGAAGGAAGTTATGAGTCGAGCATAGGAAGCAAAAACGAAAATTTGGGTTTTCGATTTTGAAAACTTTTAAAACTTTTTTTTGTTAAAACTCATTTAACAAAGTTGATTTAATTGTATTTCAAATTCTTTGATAAATGTCTAAACCTAAAATATGGATCATAACCCAATCAAGGATACTCATACCAATTATTGTGCAAAACATAACATTAACAAAGAAAGTTTTAGAAGTATTAAATATCTCAACTCGTTCATTCGTTTAGCTCCCCAAACACACCGAAGCCTTTCCAAAACTTTTATACTGACTAGTTGGTAACGACCCATGTATACATCATCTAATGTCACTATTCAACTTACTCATACCATGAGTATGCTCACATGTTTTTACAATATTACATGTCTATAGCATGAGACTCACTACCTCCATACCAATAAGTATCTCATACCTATCATGGATGACAACATAAATAATGGTCTTTCGGATTAATGGCATCCTAACCAATAATCCTATGACCATGAGGAAACTTTAAAGTATCTAATATATGATAATATGTCACTAATATTCTTAAACTTTTTGAGAATAGATTCCCTACAGAATACTTAAGGGACATATATACATTTGATACAATAAATCTTTTCATTTAAAGAACATATATACTAAAGCCAATAAGATTTTTATTTACATTCACATGCTAAGTGTAAGCTCTATGGCATACACTGCTAACATTGTTCACATCTTCTGTGGCTATTTTAATTTTGTTGTAACTAGAATGGCCATCTATTAGACTTAAAAATTGCATTTCATGTTGCCGAATCTATTAACATATCGGAAATAGGCATAAGATACTCATCTTTTAGAGTAGATATATTTAGGTTTCTGAAATCCATGCAAATCCTCGATTTTCCACTCTTCTAAACTACTGGGACAATATTAGATAACAATTCAACGCACACTACAGGTCTTGTTTAACCTGGCCCTTAATCTCAATTGACATCCTTCTCATTAGCTACCTAAAAGAATTATACCCGATCTTCATTAGAAACTTATGCTTGAGTAGTGCTCTATCCAATCCAGGCATCTCATCATAGTTCCAAGAAAAAATAATCCTGGTACTCAAATAAAAGTTATACAAGCTTCTTTTCAAATTATGGGCTTTGTTTAACATTGATGAATATTGGTCATAGATCAACATCAATATTGAGGTTGATCTCCTTTAAGAGATCTTCTTGCTAGTTACTTCAATGTCCCCAAGTTCCATGGCCTTTGATGGATCTTTCTCATCAAGTTCATAAATGCACTGTGCTGAACAAATATGCTCCCAAAATAATCCATGAAGGTTTTTAATATCTTCCTTCTTCCTTTTTAAGATCTTAGTGCTATCCATCATAAATTATTGTTGTTTTCGACCATTGTTTGGTCCTAGGGAAACAAATTGTGATAATTTTTCCAAGATAAACTTTCTTTCTAATCTTCTTTTAGGCTCCATTAAAGATAGCATCATCAAATTAGGATGATAATAATCTGCATCTATTATATGGGCATTTTTCAACAAAATGATTAGGATTTTTACAATCTCCACATATTCTCCCTTAAAAATGATCAGCATCTGATGCAAACTAGATGAAAGGAACAAATTTCTATGAATCCAATCTTGTTCCAACAACAAGTTATAATTGACTTATGCATTTACAACATAGCAACCTGCTGGCCGAGTTTCTTTGTTGACTTTTATTTGAATTGTAATGAACCCTTCATGCGATGTTTCGCCCCGTGCAAAGTCGTGTAGAGAAATTTTGACCCTCTTAGGATCATCACTATTGAGTCCCATTTCTTTAATGACTTAAGTGATAGAATACTATCTCCTGCTCCCTTACCCACCATGGTTCTATTGGCTAATATCCTATTCACTTAACCTTTAATATATAATGGCTAAATATGGTTGGACATATGACACCGGGGATGTTCGATGGTAATAGAGTGAGGAATCACTTCTCCTTCATCATTGAGGTCAGCATCTAATATATCTCCCTTTAGAGTTGTGGCTTACATTGGCCTTACTTGAAATTCATCTGGGAGAAATGTGACATTTTTATCTTCCACTGTAAGTGCTGGTGTCATTGCCACCATGTTGATATTTACAGCTTTGACTGACGGAAGAGAGCTTTCCCCTTTTTTTGAGCTCTTCTTGAGCCACACTTCATGCTTCATCCCATTAATGGTTACCAAGGCTATTTCCTATTCTTCACCCATGCCATTATCTCAGACCCAAAGCTTCTTACTTGTGAGGCCCCATCCCAACCATTGTGGCCCCAGTGCACCTCATGGTTTAGACAATTCTCACTTTAGGTGAACCCTTTATGGGCTCGTTGAGTGTATGTGTGAATGTGTGAATCGCCACTTAATTTTTAGAAAATCTATTTGTTCGTATAGTAATTAAGAAACCAAAATCAAGTCCATTTGAAAATTGATATTTTGCTCAATTTTAAGGAAAAGGTGAATCTCAAACCAAAGAGCGGATTCGAGGACTCATGATTAATAAAAATATTTATTTTAGAAAATTGATTTATTTTCTAAACAATTTGGCTTAAAATTTATATTGTTTTGTTTAAAAAGATTTTCGTGTATGCATGGCATACCATCATGGTGCATATACAGAATAAAACATACTTTAAATGATGCATGGACGTTTATATGATATGAATGACAGTTATAGCATGAAAGCGATAAAAGTGATAATATAAAAGATAAACAAGGGGTTCTTCGTCTAATCCAAAAAGGGTTATAGGGAAGGCACACATCCCAAAAAATAGACTAGAAATAAAAATAAAGAAAATATAATAATTACATCAAAATAATGAAAAGTAGATAAGGGGGTCCCTTCTCCACCCTAAAAAAAGGTATAGAAAGGGAACACATTACCTAATTAATAAAACATAATGAAAATAATGAAATTAAATTGAATGTCCTAACACTAAGAAAAATAAAGCGAAATATAAAAATAAAAGAAAACAATAACAAAATGAAAAAGAATTTTGAAAAGATTAGAGTTGAAACCTTAGAATGGCTTGTCACCATATCCCTTTAAATGAGAATCAAACCCCATGTCGTTCTCCCTTCTCACGAAGGGTTGGGGATGTTTTGGAAACAATAGGCTAGCGATTATGTGTTTAGAAGTTAATTCCTTTTAATTTTGAAAGAAATAACAAAATAAGTCATTAATCGATTTTGATTTTGATTAATAAAAAAGAATTTGAATGTCATGAATTTTCCTAAGTCAGGTTTTAGAGCTTTAATTCAAAATCAAAATGAATACTTTACCATTCAAATGTATTACCTTTGGCTTTTGAGAGTTTAGAAATGGTGCCTCGAAAAGTTTGATAAGGCTGGAATGAGTCTCCGTTGTGCTTGGAGAGGACTTTCTAGAAGGTGAGATTTGAGATGCTTTAGAATTTTGATGCGAATTTGCATTTATAGTTTGGGTGTTTTCAGTATTTTAATCGGGATTTCGACATAGTTTCAGTATCTGAAAATGTTTTTAGAATGATTTTGGCAGAATTTCGACACTGAAAAGTTGTTTTGAAATGAGGGCCAGATGGTCGAGTTTCTAGAGAAAATATATAAATAAAAGAAAAAAATAACAAAATGAAAAAGAATTTTGAAAAGATTAGAGTTCAAACCTTAGAATGGCTTGTCGACATATCACTTTTAATGGGAATCAAACCCTACGTCATTCTCCCTTCTCATGAAAGGTTGGGGATGTTTTGGAAATAATAGGCTAGTGGCTATGTGTTCAGAAGTTAATTCCTTTTAATTATGAAAGAATTAATTGAATAAGTCATTAATCGATTCAGATTTTGATTAATAAAAAAGAATTTTAATGTTATGAATTTTCCTAAGTCAGGTTTTAGAGCTTTAATTCAGAATCAAAATGAATACTTTACCATTCAAATGTATTACCTTTGGCTTTTGAGAGTTTGGAATTGGTGCCTCGAAAGGTTTGATAAGGCTGGAATGGGTCTCCGTTGTGCTCGGAGAGGACTTTCTAGAAGGTGAGATTTGAGATGCTTCGGAATTTTGATGCAAATTTGCACTATAGTTTGGATGTTTTTAGTATTTTAATCGGGATTTCAACATAGTTTCAATATCTGGAAATATTTTCATAATGATTCTGGCAGAAATTTGACACTGAAAGGTTGTCCTGAAATGAGGGCCAGATGGTCAAGTTTATAGAGAAAATCAAGTTGAAAATGTTGGAAAATAGATTTTTGCGCCAAGCTGCTGGAGCATGCACTAGGCAACTGGTGTGTGTGCTAAGAAACTTGTGCATGCCTTTAGTAATAGGTGTATGTGCTAGGCCCTTGGCTTGTATGCCAATGCTCTGGCTCACACACTTGGTTTTGTAACCCCAATTCAGTTTGATTCAATTCGATTTTTTAGGTATGTTTGAGGTAAAATTTGAGTCTATGGTCTTATATTGTCATGTCAGATTTTATGGTATAAAAATATGAGATTTTACTTAAGAATATATCTAGATATGAAGTAAGGGGCATTACCCCCTTGACCTTCTTTCTTTTTTCAAACTGTTAAGTCTGGTCAAGAGTTATGAGGTGATTAGTGATTTTATAGGTGAACAATTGAGGGTTCATAGTTGCCTCTCATTTGAATTAGCTTCGACCAGAAGGTGATTTTAATGATAGTGAACCCACTAGTGCCATATTAGATTTTAGGCTTATGATAATGCTATGCCAAATTCTAGGCTTGTTGCTATGCCATGCTGGATTCTGGGCTTATCACCATGTTCGATTAAGGGTTTATGCCATATCAATGTCTAGGAGTATGGTGTGTCAAGTTGGGAAGGCTAAACATTGCAATTTTCATGCAAATCTTGATGATCATACCATATGAACTTATAAGCTTGTTAGATGTTGAAGTAGCGTCATGTGAGGCTTTGACCTCGTCACATTTTGAGCTTTTGATAGGTAGTTATAGTACCTTTGCATTGTGAGTGAAGACTCCTTTAAGAGGATGCCCACAAATATGCATTGGATGACACCAATAATTAGAGGGAGATTCGTGAGATGCATGCTGAGTATGACCCACTATGGGTTTTTATTTTGTAAGAAATTTTTATGTTTGTTTGAAATTTTAGCTTTTTGTGAAATTATGTTGCATTCTGCTCATGAAAATTTGTTTTGAGAAATAAAGTATTTTGTGAGTTTCCCCCATAAATAGAGCCATACTTCAGCCGTATGATGCATGGATGGTGCAAGAAATTGGACCAAGTGAGCAGAATTAACCTCAGGAAGTATGACTCGTATGCCTTGTCAACGCTTAAAGGTGTCAAAATTTATTAGGATTTTTTTTGAATGCTTGTATCAGATTTTAGGATCCGGTAGATCATGTTTTTTGATTTAGGGCTAGTATGGATGAAATGTGTCTGACTTTTGAAAAGTTTTCTATTTTTCTCAGTTTTAATCATGAGGTTGTTCTGGCTATTCCAGTTGAGTGGGTTGGCTATTTTAAATCCTTCAAGAGGCTCTTAGATTTGAGCATAGAGGCTACTTCTGGTATGGTAAAGGATGATTTTGTGGACCTACCTACCGTGGTTGACATGTTTTAAGAGGATTCTAACTATCCAATTTGGTCAGCTAGGAGGCTGAAGGCTTATGTGTTTGGCTTGAAAACGGGCTATATTTTTGTGGGCCTAGTTGGATGGGGCGATGCGAGGGTGGCTAAGCTGATACCCTAGATGGGTAAAGGGAAGTTAATTCCAAGTATGATTATGGCTATAACACTGTCAAGCCTTGATCGTCATTGCAGCTTGAGAGAGCCTTGGACCATTAGTCCCATTCTGCTTTAGGTATTTATACATGTTCTTTGTTCTTCTACTTTAGCATTTATGAGGCTATTTCTAATTTTCATGTTTTCGTTCAAATTTGGTTGAGGGACCATCTTAAGACTGTTCCTGGTCCTAAGTCGAGAGACTATCTAGCATCCTGGTATTGAACTAGGAGGATCATTATTTGTTTTCTTATGAGAAGGACTGGTTAGCTAGCTAATGGAATTGAGTCCTTCTGATTTTTTAGGAAACTATTGTAAATGCTTGAGTGGCTAGAGTCATCCTTAAGGGTTGGTTTCATGACTTCAGGAGAGCAAAACTAGTTCCTGGTAATGATATGGCAAGCTTCTAAAGCACATTGACTGTGGATAGAGGCATGTTGGCCAAAGGAGAACGCGAAGCGCTATGCCCTTTTGACCGAGATTGAGGAATGAGTCTCAGGCTATACTAAATTTTTGAATCAGTCTTTTGAGTTGTTTTTTATTATTTTATTTTGAGAAGCTCCAAAAGATGAATAAGACCTCAATAAAATGCATTTCATTTTTATTAAGCCCTGATTTTTCCCTAAGCAGCCCTTTCGAGTTTTCAACTTAGTGAGTTGCCTTGATTATATCCTAGACCACCTTTTTAGTTTTCGGTCTAGTAGGTTGTACCCTAAATTTTGCCTAAGTTGCCCACTTGGGTTTTCAGCTTAGTAGGTTTCATTATTTTTTTATTATTATTTTGTTTGGTTTATTTTTGCTTTTTCAAGCAATGTTAAAGAGCTCAATGAGAATGAAACTTTGAATTTTATTAAATCCTTTAGGCAATGTTTGTAAGGGCTACCTACGTATCTCCCCACAACATATTTTGACATTGAAGAACATAATGATTTTTTGGAGAATCAGATCAACTTAGTTCTTGTTATAGAAATGTGATGCCAGATGCATGCTCATGCAATAAGAATAATAGATGTAGTATTTCTGGAGATGATCGAGGTTAGTAGGATGGTTGAACTCATTAGCATTAATGTCCATGAAGATGACACCTCTGTCTGACATGATCTTTTTGATGATGTAAGGTCCACTCCAAGAAGGTCTGGATTTCCCTCGAAGGTCCTATTTGAGCTGTCTGATTTCTTTTAAGACAATTTCACCTTTTTGGAGTTTGTGATCCTTGACTCTTTTATTGAAATGCCTTACAAGTCTCAATTGATAATTCCAAGTATGATGAAGGGCTTCTAACCTTTTTTCATCGATTAGGTTGAGTTGGTCATAATAGGCATGTTGCCAATCAAGTTCAAAAACCTGAGCTTCTTAGAGAACCCTTGATGATTGGATTTCCAACTCTATAGGTGAGACTACTTCCATTCTGTAGACCAATGAATAAGGTGTGACTTTGGTAGCTGATTTGTATGTAGTTGGATACATAAGGAGGACACTTGACAAGTGTAGATGCCAACTTTTGTGATTATCAATCATCTTCTAGAGGATGTTCTTGAGTGCTCTGTTAGTAGCCTCAATAGCTCCATTGGTTTAAGGTCTATAAGGAGAAGACCTGTGGTGTTGTATCTTTTCCTTTTTCAAGAGGACAACTACCTCTTTTTGAAAGTGAGAACCATTGTCTAAAATGATTTCGTGTGGGAAACCATACCTTTCGATGATGTATGTTTTGATGAACTAAGAAACTCTCTTTGAGTCCAGAACATGGTAAGTGTGAACCAATATTTTTGTACTATTGCATCCAGCCCATCAATATGAGCCCAAAGGATTTGACCGAGCTCAAATCGGACTTCAAACAGACCCAAAAAACCTAAAAAATTGAATTAGACTAAATCGAACCTAACCTAGAAAATCGGGCCCCAGACATACCCAGGCCCAAAACGATAAGACAACAAGACTCATACGCGAATGACTCCACACATACTTGAAGGCCTTAATGCATGTGTCAAGCCTTTCACGCATGCGTGAAGGCCCACGCACATGCATGAAGAGTGTAACGAACATGCCAACCATTTTAGGGTTTTTTAACACGATTCCTTGTAAATTAAACCCTCCAGAACATGGTTGGGTTCGAACCTTTTTACCAACATTTCCAGATGACTTTTCATACATATCATATACTTTTGAAACACAATTTACAGCCACCAAAATGAAACATTTAGACGATAAAACACTACAGATGATCCATTTCCAGACACTACAGATGATCAGTCCAGTTATTCTAGCCTACTCCAGTCAGTTCAGACAATTAACCAGTCCTTTCCGAACACAACGGGAACACAATCTGGCTTTATCAAACCGTCAGAACTATCGATTCCCAAACTACGTAAAAAGGTTAAAAGGGTACAATATTCTTTTTACCTTCATTCAAATTGTTATTTTAAGCCCTTTAATTCAGACTAAAGGCGTGTTATTCAGAACAC
>CAOJBK013323662.1:0-14015 GCA_948294925.1 Codiaeum variegatum
GACTTAGATTTGGTTTTTAGATAAGATTTGATAGCTTTAATGGGACTTTCATCGAAATACCAGTTCTTCAGCTTTACATTAACAGGCTTGATTAGAGTGGAGAAGTCCGATTTCTCCCCCTTGTCAGTTAGAATAGATATATCTTAAAAAAGGCTTGCTTGCATGTTCTCTTCATAGTTATGGTCTAAGTAGTAAATGGGATGGCAATCTCTAGTGGTTCGCTTCACATTAGAGAATAACTCAAATCTAGGAATTCTAACACCAGTGACAGGCTGATTCATGGCTCAGGGAAAGCACTCCCTCTTTGACAAAATAGCCATTCAGGGTTCTGAAATAGGGCCTCGAGAAAATGTTAACTTCACCCCATTATTTAATGATTGCAAATCTCTTTGTGGTTTAGTTTTCTCTTTTACAATTTCACTGTCAGTAGGTTCATAGCCTAGGCCAAATTAAGGAGTAGAAAATTTGATTTCATTGAAGGACTCGACTTCTTGTTGGTTCTTGCCCAGGCCCATACTAGGAAAATAGGCCATTTGCTTCAAAATATTCCCAATCCTTGGATTGTAATATGAATAAAAATCCATAGTAATTGGCTCTTTCAGGTCTCAGTAGTGTGGATAAACTAAACTAATGAGAAGCTGAATAAAGGATATGCTGACAACTCGGGCTATATTTCCAAGATAGGGACAATTTTTAGTACTTCAGATTTTCCAGATTTCAGCCTTGATTATAACAATGCCATTCTTTAGTGGAAACCTGACTCTTTCATGCAAAGTGTATAGTATAGTTCTAGCCTGATGGATCCAAGGCCTACCTAGAAGCAAATAAAGCAAGATGGTACATCAATGACTTGAAAGGGTACTTTGACAGTAGTTGGCCTTATGGTGATAGTCAGTGTAGCCACCACTAGAACTTATCTCTTAAAATTGTCATACGCCCTTACAATTTGATCAAAGGGGGTGAAATCAGTGGCAGTTAACACCAAGAAGCATGCAACTTTTAGAGGGTAAACGTTTACTGCAGACCCATTGCTAACTAAGGTTATAGGGATATTTTTCTCCCTTGTGATGATGGTTATGTATAAAGTATCATTATGCAATCCCCCAAGTGGGATATTGTTATCTAAAAATGAGATGGATGTCCCTTTTGTGGAACTAGTAATTGATGCCACAAAAGTTTCAGGATAGATATTAGATAATGTATGGGCCTGGCTCAATGCCTTACAAAGAGCTTAGCAATGAGGATAAGAAGACATGAGTAAACTCCAGATAGAAATATTAGCTTGTGTGTTCTTTAGCTATTTTAATATGGGATCCTCTTTAGGTTCGGGAGTTCCCCTAGTTTGAACCACTGGTTGCCTTAAAGATGGAGTAATAACAGGAGCTTGAGTGATACAACCACTTCTGGTTATGGCATCTATTTCCTCTTCCAAATTCCTTAAGTAGATAATGACATAGAAATAGTCATTGTGAATTGACCTCCCTAAGGAAGTTTGGCCAATTGGAGGTGAGCAACTTGGGGAGAGTGACCTTTTTAAGGAAGATTGGTCATCCCCAGTGTAGTGATAATTGCTCAGAGGCACCATATTCGTAATAAAATGAGTTGAATAACCTTCCTTAAATCCATCCAGTATAGCATTAACATTATGCTCAGGAAGGGAATTGATGCCAATATTGATAGTAGCCAGCAGAAGCTTATCATCATCAATGAGATCTTGAATGTTATGGCAGAGGGTCTTGTAATCGTCAGTTTAATGGCCTGGCCCCTGGTGGTAGTCACACCTTTCATCCATATTGAAATTCTTTGGCAAAGGTTTTGGAATTGGCTTGGACTCCAAAGGTTTGAATGTGCCCTTCTATATAAACTATCTTAAGAGATAACTTAGTGTTAACCCCTTCAGGTTGGTGAATTCCTTTTGTTGTATCTGGAGTGGCTTGTGGGCTAAGATTGTGTTAACTCTGCCCCCTTTTTGAGTACTATTTATTTTCTTAAAGTGGGAGGATGAAGTATGTATTTCATCATTGATAAGACCGGAGTCAATCCTATCTTCAACGTGAGTGTCAACAGATACTAAGACTTTTAAATCAGAAAAACACTGTGTTATCATTCTGTCTTGGAACATAGGCAATAACTTTTTTACCACTATGTCAATTTATTCAGGATCAGTTGGTCTGCTCACCATTTAGGATGCTTTTTCCCTCCATCTAGAAATGAATACAGAGAAGGTTTCTTTTGGTTATTATTTATTACTCTCAAGATCTCTTCTCTTAAATATCATCCTCTTGATTATAAGAGTGTTGTTTTAAAATTTTGGTACAGATAGATTCCCATGTCTGTTTCCTAGAACTATCCAGTTGTATAAACCAAGTTAGAGTCGTACTAGTAAGTGACTATTGGAAGAGCTGAGTAAGGAGCTCACCTTCCACTCATAAGGGATGAAGTGTCCCATCATAGACCTTTAAGTGAGTCTCTGGGAAAGAAGTTCCTTTGAACTTCTCAAAATATGGCATTTGGAATTTAGGTGGAAGTCTTGTCTTAGGAAAGGGGCTTAGTGCCTTCTCGTCCTGGACCTTTTATTTCTTCTTTAAGGCTTGTAAAGTTTTCTCCATTTCCTCATATTTTCAGCCATATTTTTTAGGAGTGGGTGGTCATTGATCCCTTCTGGGAAAGGATTCACAATAGGGGTAGTTGGAATGGAAATCCCATGGTCAGGTTGTGGGTTTAGGATAATGACTTCATCCACAATGGGGTCTTTCCCATAATTAGAGAAGTAAGCATGGTTGTTAGGTTAAATCCCCACTTGTGTCAGCATGGCTTGAACTTTACCTAAAATAGCTTATTCTTAGCTTTGCATCATGGATGAAAAGGTTTCTTGTTGGACCTTCATAGTCTCCTCTTATCTTTCCATAAATGCAAGAAGTATGCCAATATTGTTAGTAGGTGGAGCAACAGGGGCAATAGGACAACCAGTGGCAGTGGCATCAGTAGCAGTGTTGGTAGGTAGGATATCTCCAGTAAACATGGTGACCTTTGGAAAAAGGAAAATTTTGAGTATTAGCTCTTTTGAAAAGAATGAGTAAACCAGCTGCATACAGGTAATTTTTATAAGCTAAATGATAGGTATTTGAAAGGTTTGGGTTTTGTTTGGAAAAGTGCACTTTGTCCAACTTCAGATTTTGGATGTAGTCTTGCTTGCATGGATGCATGAATGAAAAAGCTTTCATGATGACAATAATATAGAGTTTATTAGGGTACACGTGACCTAGGTTCAACTATAATCATTACATGATACCTTAGTGGTTTAAAGGTTCCCCATCGGCTAGAGGTATCTACACACCTAACACATGTGAACCAAGTAGGCTGGCATGGGTCAAACGGCTATATGCACCTTGTTATTCCAACGAAAGGATTAGCTGGTGTACCCATGAGTTGGATAATTTTGCTATCTGTAAAGCAATCCTAAGGAAGGAAGCTCACTTGATGCTACTCTCTATCTGGGTTTTTCTAATATAAAGGAGCATAAGAAGTTATGCATGAAACTTACTTTTACATGGTTTTAAGACAAAATGTTATTTTCATAAAATAATCCACTTAGTTTTGTTAGATTTACCAAATGTCCTTAGTGGAGTTACTAGCTATGAGGCACCACCTGAACGGCCAGTGGGATTTCCTCAATGAAGTGTGCCTGTAGGCCATGGCTCAGAGGAAACCTTTTGGATTGCTCCTTCAACATTGCAGATTGTGGTTCGGTTTTCACATTTGTGCATCCACATGTGTTCGTCGAAGTGCACATGGTGTGCATTATGTTTAGAGTCGCCATCTAATCCATAAAAAAATCAATTTTATCTTAGGTGATTAAGAAACCTTTTCGTTGTAAACTCCATTTGAGAAAAAAGGTTATTTTTCTACCCTATTTAGAAAAGATGTTCTTTTTGGAACCAAATGGGATTCATGATCTGAAAATGTTTTTGTAAAAGAAATAGTTTTTTGTACCACTTTTTAAAGAACAAATTCTGGTGTGATAAATCATGCAATTTCAGTTAAAATCATAATTTTTGTGTATGCATGAATAGTTATAATGGCTTGAATGCATGAACATGTGAATATGGAATGATAATCACATAAAGCAATAAATACAATCAATTTTGCCATGGGTCGTTCCTCTAGCCCAGTTCAGGTTTTAGGGAAGGCACAGTGCACCAAATAAATCGATGAATTACATTACAAAAACCAATAAAATTAGGGGATCTCCCCTCCAGTCTTATGATCAAGAAGGAGCACACATTCCCCAAAAATAGGCCAAGCATAAAATCTCAATAATAATACAAAATAATTGTGCATAAATGAATCAAATACAACATTAAGAAATAACACAAAAATAACGCAATAAACAATGAAAAATATAGAAAAAGCAATTTTGGAGTTGAAGCCGTGAAAGGTTTTCCGGCGTATCCTGTTGAATGGGAATTAAACCCCGTACCATTCTCCCTTCCCACGAAGGGTAGGGGGTGTTCTGGTAATAGAGGGATAATTTTGATGCTCAGTAGCTAATTGATTTTCATTTAATAAAAACAATCAACCGTAAGCTATTAATCAATTTTGAGAATTTGATTAGTGAAAATTATTTTGAATATGTTATACCTAAATTGATTTCAGGGTTTGATCGATTTTAATTATGAAAACTGAATTTCTCATAGCATTGCCATAAATCAGTATTAAAGGACATAAAAGTATCTTTTGATAAACATGCCTCATGTCTGAATTAAAGGGCTTAAAGTAATTAATAATTGGAAGGAAAGAGCATACTATACTACAATTACCTTTGCTTTGCAGGATTTCAAGATTGGCAGGTCGAAAGGCTTGAGAAATCCAAAATAAGTTTTTGTTGTGTTCGGAGAGGACTGGAGTCTAAG
Source organism: Codiaeum variegatum (assembly GCA_948294925.1). NCBI lineage: Eukaryota > Viridiplantae > Streptophyta > Magnoliopsida > Malpighiales > Euphorbiaceae > Codiaeum > Codiaeum variegatum. The sequence goes on from CAOJBK013323662.1 coordinate 4,914, forward strand.
TGTTTGAGCTAGAATGGACTGGATTGATCGTCTAGACTGACTAGAATTGATGTTTCTGTAGTACCAAAATGAAACCTTGAACTGAATAATATGAAATTGTAATGTATTTGGATCGATAGTTTAGTGTTTTGGAGGTTAAGAACAGTGTTTAGGAGGTTTTGAATGAGGGAAAATAGCATAATAAGCCATCTGAAAAATTATGGAAAATAAAAATTGAACCCAGGTTTGTTATGAAAGGTTGAATTTATAAGGAATCGTACCAAAAATCCTAAAAATATGGGGGAACGTGCGTAACACGCGTTAAGCATACATGTGGGCCTTTATGCATGCACAAAGGGATTTACACATGCGCAAGAGCCTTTATGCATTCATATTGTCATTTACAGATGTACATTGTCATTTATGCATGCATTTTGTCATTTTGGGCCTGAGATTTTTCTTGGCCCGATATTCTGGGTCCGTTCAGTTCGACCTGATTTAGTTTTCTGGATCCGTTTGAAGTCCGATTTGAGCCTGGTCAAATCCTTTGGGCTCATATTAATAGGACGAATGCAATGGTTCTAAAATTAGGGTTCATAGTGAAATGTGTGCCAAAATCAGTGACTTGGAAGCCTAAAAATAGGTGAAATATGCGAAATATTCTACACTAATTTTGCATGATGAAGTTCATAAAAAGTGATATTTTGGTGGCAAGGGTGATAACAGGCTAAAATTCTATTTTACCTCTAAAAATAACATTGAAAATGCATAATTTGGAGAAAATAAAGGAAAAAATTATGCATGTTTTAGAGATTATTAACATTAGCATGAGTAGTGTAAAATTCACATCATATGTGAATAAATATAAGACCTTGGAGCATACTATTCTTGTTTGTCAAGATACCAAGGCTTCAAGCTATAAATGGAGTAAGAAACTTATCCAAAAAGTTTAAGTTCACTAATGAAATACTCATTCAAGCCAATCAAAGTGCAAGAATACATAGTTGGCAACATTCCAAGATATAGAAATTGGCAAATTCAATGTCCAAGGCAAGTTTCCCATTAAAAAGTAATGGTTTCCTTTATTAAAAAAAAAAAGCATTTTTGATAGTTTCGCAAGTGTTAAGGTATAAAAATTTGGAGGGTAAGTCCATTGAGGCACTTCATCGAACACTTGGTATGCACACTCAAAACTCACATGCTTAAAGCTTAGAGAACCATCTAAATACCCCGAAATTTCTCAAGACAAGTACAAAGAAAAAAAAATCAAACTCAATGATCACTTAGAATTTCCCAATAATCGCTCAACCAAACTTTGCATTTATATCCATAAATTCAAGAATTTAAATCAAATTGAAATAAATAAATGCAAAGTGAAGGTTTTGAGAAATTACCTATAGGTTTCCTTAAGTCGTACTTGGGAGAAAAATTGAAAGGCTTAAGAGAGCCTTGAAGTGGGGCTTGAGTTGAGCTCATAGCTCACTGCACGTTGCACGCTGGAATGTGTGGTATATGAGCCGGTGGAGTGTCTTGCACTTGGGGTCTCACGTACAATTGGATCTCCTAGTTGTTTTACGCTGGGATTGCAAGGCTGTTGCACTAGGATCTCTTGGTTGCTGTGCACTTGGGTCATAGAGTCGTGCTATGATTGCCTGAATATTATGTGGTTAGGTCACCTTGCCATGCTGGGATCACTTATTGAGGGTGCTGAGCTGAGGAACGCAAACTACTATTGGTCACTTGATGCTCTTGGCATGCCAATCTCTAAGCTGGTCGCTCTCAACTATGGTGTGAGTGATTTTTTGCCCTTCTTATGTGATACTAGAGGACATTTATAAAGATGAGCTAAGATTTTTTCTTTTAAAGATTGTTTTTTTTTTAATTTTTGGAAAGGACTCCCTTGAGGGAATCTAACAAATTCAAATTTTTAAATTTGAAATTTATTCATATTTGTAGGATAACCTTTGGGCCAACTATAAATATGAGGCGTATAATTGTTTACACCATATTTTTACACGCCCAATAAGAGGTCCAAGTATGGATAACCTAGCCCAAAATTGAGTGTGCACAAATAAATCCAAGTTAATCTCAATTATTTTATATTTATTTTATTTTCTATAAATAGATAACGTCTAGTAGTTAACAAACATGAAAGCATAATCTCTGAAGTCAAGAACCTAGCAACCATGTTCCAGTACATGCTGAAAAGACAATTATCAGAGATATCTAATGGACACTAAAAGGGACATGCACAATTATGAGAGATCTAAGGGGGTTATCTAAAGAGTGGTAAGTATAAAAGGAAAATCAAGTTATAGAGGAAGGGAACCAATCCATCAACCAACAATATAATTTTCAACTTGAATCCTCATGCTACTTTAATTTTCTTTCTAAGTCTCCTCTTTATTTTTTATTGTATTTTTTTCCTTATTGTTCCCTTAGATTCCTATTTATTCCTATAGATACTCTTGTTACTTTCCAAGTTTTCCTCTTTTTTTTTTCAATTCATTTATATTCCTGTATTAACCACTTTTTTAATTAATGCAATTCTATTTATTTTTAAACCAATTTTAGCAGTTCCTTTTTATTTACAGAACCTTGTTAATTTTCTTTTCATTAGCATTACATTTAATAGTTCCTAAAGAATACCAACAGAATTGTCAAAAGGCATTAGCTTCTCACAATTGTTCGCTTAGAAGTCAAAAGCGCAAATGACCTAAATAACTTGATTTGCCCAAACGGTTCATGTACCTCACACTTGTGACATGCCCAAATGTTCTCTTAAAAGAATGACTACCAAAAAAGAAAGACTAGTGGGAAAAAATCAAATCTTCTTTCACTCAACGGAAAGGGGTATTCTATAGAGTCTCCACACCGAATGGGTAATATATGGAGTTGGAAGGAATTTACTCTAAACCTCTTCCCCCATCCCATGGCACTATTGATAGGTTGGAGCACGGATAGCATTAGTCCTTAATATTACGATCACGTAACATAAGGACCGGAAGTATGGTAAACTCGGAAAAAATATGACACTCGATGCAATAACTTTCGTTAGAGCAAATCCCAAAGGAGAGAAAGGAGAAAGAAAGGAGTCAATTAAGGACTTTTTGTAGAAGAGATGGTAGGAATCTATCGCCTCTTTTCAATATCCAATTATCTAGTAAAGAAAAGAATAAGACTTGGTAGAAGGAGCAGAGCCAGCAGCACCTATTTCTCCACTAGGGTAGGTTCGGCATGAGATAGAAAGGGTTATTCAAATAAAGGGGAGCACTTTGCTAGAAGAATAAGAATTTGCTCTTTCATTCACCGAATCTGAATCTTAATATTCCTAGCCAATAAGGGAAGGTTAACCAATTGCAAACAAAAAGTTATAGAATTTGTAATATAGACAGTTTTGGTACTATATATATATATATATAGACAGAGAGAGAGAGAGAGAGAGAGAGAGAGAGAGAGAGAGAGAAAGATAGAGTAAAGTTTTGGTTATAATTTTTAGGGGATGGTTATTGATGGATACCGTAATTAGTTATGTATTACAGAAATTACAACAATTACAAGGGAAAAAAATATTGTAATGAACAAATGAATCGCAACTAAAAATTACACAATAGTAAAATGAAAACTAAGACAAAATCCATGAACCAAAATTGTATTCAACCAGAGGCATAAATTGTAAGAAAATATGGTTAGCTTTAATATAAAATAAACATAACCAGTAAATTAGCATAATCTAACCAACTAAATAAACTAGAGGCCAGTAATAATAGTTTCTTTAAAACATATTCACCACATATTCCTTGCTCTAGGTTTGTTTGGTGTCTATTTCCCAAGATAAAATAGGTATCGATTTCCTTGCTAAGCAATAATAAGAAATCATGATGAACTTTTGGTAACATATGAACTCAATCAGAAATATTTTGAGAGGAAGATAACAAGCGCAGGAGGTGATAGTGTTTTTTTTAATGTGATTTTCACTACTTCAAATGGAAGGGAAGACCACAAATTTATAATTATGGGGTAGAATTAGAGTTACAATATTTAAATACACAATTTAAATTCCTGATAACTCCCAATTTTCCTCAGTAATCATTGGTTACAAAATTAAAACAACAAACTAATTCTATAACTAAACCTTATAATTGTCATTTTTTGTTGGCAGACGCTCCTTCACGAGTCACCTCACAACCCATGAGTGCACCCTTGAGGCGAGCTCTTGACAATAGCTTAAAGCCTTTCTTCAGGGGTTGCCTTTCAGCCCATGAGAGCACCAGTGAGTGATGTTTTTTAGCTACTATTGTAGGTAGTACCTTAGAGCCTTTCCACATAGGCTGCTTCATGACCCATGAGAGCACTCGTGTGTAAGATAGAATTTTTCAATTCCTTTTCCTCCTAAAACATTTGTGTATGAAGGATGTGCAAGCATGGATGTAGTTTTTGGGCTTGGGATGGTCGAGAATTACACCCCTACCCCCCTACCCCCTGTGCATATGGAGAGAGCCTCTCCTTAAAAGCTTATCATCAATTTTAAATGGAAGCCTATAAATATACCTAAGTATTTTTTTCTCACTTTTCCAATGTGGAAAAAATTCCCATTTCTTTCGCTTTTTCCATGTTAAAGGTGCAACTTTATGAGAAAGTTTCTCATTCACTAGACCACCATTTTTAGCATTTAATATATTATTTCCAAGCTCTCACAGCAAAGATTTTGAAACTTTCAAGACCTTTCAATTTTATAAAGTGGGTCCCACTCAAATGTTGCTCAAAAATGGCATTTTATCATTGTATTTTCCAACAATCCCCCACATGAATGAAAAATAATTGGCAATAAAATAGAAAACCACTAGTTTTTACACCAAAACATTTTAACTTTAATGATAGTGTTCATCGAATCAAAACATGCATAGGATAGGTAGGTGTTTCCCTTTGAACCTTCTTTTATGAAATATATTTACTTTACTGGCTGATTAGTAGACGTGATGTCTTTAAACTATTCTGCTTTACACGATGATATATTATAGATAGGTGTTATTCCTAATGCTGTTTAGTTCTTATGGTTATGTTCATTTCGACCCTCAACATCCGCCTGGTTCTACAAGAGTTTCTAAGAATTATTCCCTAAATAATTCCCTTTGAAGCAGCCCCACTTCTCTCTCACATAAGTGATTTCTTAAGAATCATTAAGAGAATAGCTCAACCTTGCCTTCATGATATCACTATTTTATCATAGGAATGGACATGAGGATAACCCCCACAGTGATCTTACTAGGTATTTTAAAATTAGGTTGTCCTTTTGAACTTAGATCTTTGGATCTCCAGTCAACTTGGTTGGGTTTCCTTTATAATAACCTTTCAACTTATAGGCATTCATCCCATTCCCATTAATGAATTCTCTAGTAATTCTCTATTTAACCATTTGGTTAATGGATCCATTGTATTATTCTTTAACTTAACATATTTAATAGAAATAACTCTATTAGAGTTTAGTGTTCTAATGGTGTTATGTCTACAACGAATGTGTCTAAACTTACCATTATACATGTTGCTTTGTTCCCTTTCAATAGCAGAATAACTATCATAATGTATGCATATTATTGGTACATGCTTTGGCCATTTTGTAATACCCTCTAGGAAATTTTGAATTCATTCTGCTTCCTTTCCATATTTATCTAAAGCAATATATTTAAATTCCATTGTAGACTTGGCAATTACTATTTATTCGAAGGATCTCCACTACACAACTGCATCAACTAGTGTAAACACATAGTCACTAGTAGACTTTGAGTCTTTTATATCCGATATCCAATTAGCATTAGAATATTCTTCTAATACCATTGGTTCTCTAGTATAGTGCATCCCATAATTATGAGTGTATCAATAATACCTACGTACTTTTACGATAAGTTTCCAGTAAGTGAATTTGGGATTACTTATATATTTGCTAAGTTTACTTATTGTGTAGGTTAAGTCTGGTCTTGTACAACTAGTTAAGTACATAAGACTTCTTATAACTCTATCATACTCCACTTGAAAAATGCTTTCTCCCCTAGTTTTTTATACATGTAAACTCGTATCTGGAGGAGTTCCTGATGCGATTGTATCATCTTTGCTGAATTTACTAAGAATTTTTTCTACATAATGAGTTTGACTTAAAATAAGTCCTTTTGAAGTCCTTTAAATTATAATTCTCAAAATTACATTAGCAAGACCCATGTCTTTCATGTCAAATTTAGACTTTAACATGCTCTTGGTAAATTTAATTTCATGCTCATCACTTCCGGCAAGAAGCATATCATAAACATAAAGACATAAAATGTCATAGCCATTTTTTATCTCTTTGACATAAACACATTATCACATTCATTGCTTTTAATGTCACTTGTGATCATCATATTTCATGCCATTACTTTGGTGCTTATTTCAATCCATATAGTGACTTAACCAACTTACAAACTTTCTTTTCTTGTCCTTGAACAATAAACCCTTCAAGCTATTCTTTGTAGGTTTCTTCATTTAAATCTCCATTTAGAAAGGCTCTTTTTTTTTACATCCATCTGATGTATTTCAAGATTGTATAAAGTCACAATAGCAATTATCATCCGAATGGAGTTTATTCTCGTCATAGGAGAATATGTATCAAAGTAATCAAGACCTTCCTTTTCCCTATTATGTTTAATTATAAGTTTAGCCTTGTATTTATCAATCGTTCAATCTTCTTTCATTTTTCTTTTGAAAATCCATTTTTACCTAATGGTTTACAACTTAGAGGAAGGTCTACTAACTCCCATGTATGGTTTCACAAGATGGATTTAACTTCACTATTAATGGCCTCTTTCCATAAAGGACCTTTAAGAGAAGTTATAACTTCTTTGAGGCTTTGAGGTTGATTTTCTAGTAAATAGTTAAAAAATCATGCCCAAATTATTTTTTGACTCTTGCTCTTTTACTACATCTAACCACAACCTTTCGTTCTTCTTCATGTGTTTCTCCTTCCAAAGAATTTTCTTGATCTTCATCTATACTATTTTAAATAATAGTTTTGTGAGACCATTTTAATGCATTAGAATTACATGGAAACACAAGCACAAAGAACGCATTCCTTGATTCTATTATCATATTCTTGTGAATGTCTAGGACTTTAGACTCAAGCACAAGAAATCGATAAGCACTATTGTTTTGTGTATAATAGATGAAAATGCAATCTATAGTTTTTGGCCCCTATCTTTATGTTATTTGGTAGAGGGACTATTACTATAGCTAAAAACCCCCACACTCACAGGTATTTATAAGAAGGAAATTTTTTTTTGACAAATCATATAGGGTTTTCTGTTCTTTCTTTTGAGCTATCTTATATAAAAGATAATTTACTGACAAAACATCTTCGCCCCACATGTTCTGAGGTAAACCAAAACTAATTAAATTTCATTCATCATCTCTTTTAAGGTGAGATTCTTTCTTTCTATAATCCCATTGAATTGAGGAGAATAAGGTGTTGTGACTTGATGTATGATTCCATTTTGCTCACAGAAAGCTTCAAATGGAACAACATACTCTCCACCTCGATTGCCCTTTAACTCTTTGATTTTCCTATTAAGTTGATTCTCAACTTCATTCCTATACAAAACGAATTTCTCTAATACTTCACCCCTACTTTCATTAAATACACATAACAAAATTTTGTGCTATCATCAATGAAAGTGATTGCCATTTCTTAGTTTTATCTCAACACAAGTTTCATCAATTTTGAAATTTGAGAATATATTTCATTTTAATTAATTGTCACAAAGAATTAAAATAAACATGTTCTAATCTACCATCCCATAGATTAGAAAACTCAAAAAAAATAAGGAAAACAACTAGTTTTATTCATGTTAATCATCACAATAAGCTTAGAAGCCCTTGATTGACATACATCTCATTCTCTTGACAAACTAAGCACTAAGACTTATGTTTGAAACATCATCAACAATGCCTTCCACCATATTTTCCCCATGATGCTTCTTTAGCAATCTACATTTTGAAGCCATGTGACCTTTCTTGTCACAATAATAGCATTTCCCCTGGAAACTTGATTCCTTTTCGGAGACTCCTCCCTTAGGACCTAATTTGGACTTCTTGTTAGACTTCTTACTTTTCTAACTTTGACCATATTCCAGAACATTAGCCTTAGCCATGGAGACATTTCCTCTCCTTCGAGCCATTTTGTTAATGTGAGGCCCTATCTCCAGGCTTCCATCGCGCTTTGAGCTTTTGGCCAAAGGAAACTGACCTGGTGGTCAGATTGCTCATGACGTCAGTGGTCAAGTCTCATGTTAGGTGGACCCTTTATGGGCCCGTTCGGGTGAAGCTTGTGTTTGTAAGTCGCCATTTAATACTTTAAAAAAATATTTCATTTTTAGGTGGGCAAGAAACCATTTTAATTTAACTCCATATAAAATATTTATTTTGCCCATTTTTGGAAAAGACAAGCCTCGAACCAAATGATGGATTCAGAAACTCGTGATTGATACAAAATTATTTTTTAGGAAAAAATTATTTATTTTAAAACAAATTTGGCTGTAAAATCATATGGATTCAGTTAAAATAGATTTCGTGTATGCATGACATTTATATCATGATGAATGTACAATTATAAGATTTATAACGATGCATGAACAAGTTATAACATGAATGATAGAAATATGGATGACGAAAATTATAGAAAATTGTAAATTGAAGAAGTAAAATAAATAAGAGTCCCTCCTCTAGTTAGAATGGTACTAGGGAGGGTACACATCCCTGATCATGGATAAATAGAAAATAAATTGAAAATAAGGAGAAATTAAATTACACATAAAAAGATAGATACAGAAGGGATCTGTCATCTAGCCATAAGGCATAAGAAGGGTATACATTCCCTTTTTTATGAATAATTGCATGAGAAAAATAATAAAGGAAAGGAAATAATGATAATAATAAAAAGGGAATAAATAAAAGAAAATAAAATAAAAGGTGAATTCGCTCTATTAACAACAAGTGTGTTAAGAAAAGAATCAGTCAAATTTCCTCCATTAGCAAGTGTATGCTAAGAAAAAGATTGCCTCAATTGCCATTCAACAACCAATATATATATATATATATAAT